>ML109240.1:12874-105914 GCA_003697995.1 Taxidea taxus jeffersonii
GGAACCTGCTTCTCCCTCTGCCTCTGCCTGCCAGTGCTCTGACAAATAAATAAATAAAATCTTTAAAAAATGAAATGCTTCCTTTTCTCTCCCTCATCCAGACTGAAAACCATCTTTGCATCCCGCACCCCACTGCGCTGTACACAGCAGGCGTTCAGTAGCAGGTGAATAAACCACCATTTCCTAAACTTGTGCTACATCTGTGTGCTCTCTGTGTGATTATTTACTCCATAGCTTTCTTTAAACCAATTCACTTTTTAAAAACTTAGCCTTGTCCTAAATGGCCATATTCATGAAATCACTGTATGCTAGTTCTATCTTTGTCCTAATGTACCTTCATAAATATACAGCTATTCAAATTTAAAATACTGCTACGCTACCTAAAACAGTTATATGGCACATGCACTGGAAGGCACACAGTTAATGAATATTGAGTCAAATCTGTTGTTGTTGTTTTTATGAAGTTTTTTATTTTAATTCCAGTAGAGTTAGCACACAGTGTTATGTTAGTTTGTGTACAATGTAGTGATTCAACACTTCCATACAACACCGAGTACTCATCACAAGTGCGTCCCTTAATCCCCATCACCTATTTCACCCATCCTCCTGCCCATCTCCCCTCTGGCAACCATGAGTTTGTTCTCTATAGTTAAAAGTTGGCTTCTTGGGGCGCCTGGGTGGCTCAGTGGGTTAAGCCTCTGCCTTCAGCTCAGGTCATGATCTCAGGGTCCTGGGATCGAGCCCCGCATCGGGCTCTCTGCTCCGCGGGGAGCCTGCTTCCTCACCCTCTCTTTCTGCCTGCCTCTCTGCCTACTTGTAATCTCTGTCTGTCAAATAAATAAATAAAAATCTAAAAACAAAAAAAATTTTAAAAAGAAAAAAAAAAGTTGGCTTCTTGCTTTGCCTCTTTTTTTCCCCTCCTTGCTTGTTTTGTTTGTCAAATGCCACGTATGAGCAAAATCATATGCTATTTGTCTTTCTCTGTGTTGAGTCAGTCTTTGACTTCCTTCACTCCCCACAGTAGCAATCACCAGGTAATTCAAATCCATCTTTTACCATGACTCTTGCACTTACTCTGATTCTCACTCTAGTGCAGACCCTCATTATCTTGGTTACCTTAATGCAATAGGCGCTAGAAGTCACCCTGCCTCCAGTCTGCTCATCCTGTATGCTGCCACTAAATTGTAATCTTCCTAAAGCAAGCTTTGGCTCCTACCCAAATCAATCTAACCCTTCCAGGCCACTGGTAACTACTCGATGTCTTCAGGAAGAATTTTACAATTGATCCCAGGCTACCTTTCTATCCCCATCTATAAAAATCCACATAATTATTAGTCTTAGGATAGCCAGCATGTAGTGTTGTTTTGGTTTTTCTTGTTTTTAATCTCTATAGTTTTATTCATTCTATACCTTCAACCTGAAAAGCCCCATTCCCAGTCAAAATTCTACTTAGGTCAGATATCTTCTAAGAAAACTGTCTATTAGAATTCTCAATAATTTCTTAACTTCTAAAGACCACACTATTACAGCCACATTTACCACACCCTGCTTTTCATTTATGGGCTATTTGTACTCATGGCTAGTCTCCTCTACTACAGTTTCTTCAGGGCAGGACTATGTCTAATGTATCTTTGTAACCTATACCTAGATGCTAAAAATTTGTAGTTATCAATGAAATTAAGCAGGCTTTTCAAGTCAGCAAAATAACTCAAACTCCACTCAACACACTTCTAAAGACTATCTAATCTTTTGTAGGATTTAAGCCAAAGAATAATGTCCCCCTACATACTAAAGGTCGGTAATTTCATTACATTGTTTGAAATGGACCACTACCTAACGTGATGGTTTGGCTATGATGTTATCTGCCCGGTCCCCACACCCCTGAATGTGGTTACCTCTTAAGCAGCCTGACCTGCTCAACTTACATGATTCCTCCATGCTGCCTCTGGGTTACCCTTTTTGGACTTCAGTTTTCCTACCAATAAGATGACCTTCAGATCTCTTCCTAGCTTAAAATCTGGAAGCTTATTCAGACCAAAGTGAATTTTATTCCATCATCCTAACTGGCAGGATAACCCCACTTCAAAAACAAGCAAAATCAAAGCAGTTAGCCCTCTCCCAATGCTACTTAATCCCTTCACAGACTCTTTTTTCTTTTTTTAAGATTTATTTTTATTTGACAGACAGAGATCACAAGTAGTCAGAGAGGCAAGCAGAGAGAGAGGAAGGGAAGCAGGCTCCCTGCTGAGCAGAGAGCCCGATGTGGGGCTCGATCCCAGGACCCCAGGATCATGACCTGAGCCGAAGGCAGAGGCTTTAACCCACTGAGCCACCCAGGCGCCCCCACTTCACAGACTCTTGCCTCATGTACATATTTATGATAGGCTAGGCACTTTACTTGACTATCTTTTTTAGCATCAAAATGGATGTTCAAAAGGTAACAGTTATTTTCTGGTAAAATGGAGTACAAGGTATTTCCCCTATACTGTTTCATTTACTTCCCAACCCTAAAAGGCAGGCATCTTTAGCCCAGTATTTCTCAACCAGGAATGACCTTGCCCCACAAACCCTACCCTATCCCCCACCAGGGCTATCTGGCAATGTCTGGAGATATTTTTGGTTGTAACAATTGTCAGGGGTAGGAAAGGTTGATACTGGCATGTAGTGGGGAAAGACCAAGGATACTGCTAAACATCCTTATGGTGCACAAGATACCCTCTCACAACAAAAATTACCTGGCCCCAAATGTCAATAGTGCCAAGGTGAGAAACCCTGCTAGCATCACCCTTTAGTTAAGAAATCCAGAACAGAGCTTAACTTACTTGCCCAGAGTTACGTAGACTCAAAATAATCTCTGAATGACACCAAAGCCAATAGCACATTCCTATACATATACAAATACTGGCAGCTGTCTCTGATTAAATCTGAGTTGTTTCTTATCACTATCCCTTCTCCCCCATTTAGTCTTGATACTTGAGATCTTGCTTATCAGCCTCACCTCACCTCATCCAGGTAAGAATTCAGAAAAAGTTTCTGAGACTCAAGTCAGATTTAAGAAATGTCTTCTCAAAAAAAAAAAGTCTTCTCTTGTGCCCCCACTGCATCCAGGATATACACTTCACTGTTACAATTATCATATCGTACTGGGCTTCTTCTCTTTAGACCATAAGCTCCTCGAGAGCGAAGTTTCCATCTTATTCTTATACTTCCAGTGCCAGGCAAAGTGTCTCAGCACAAAATGTGTTTCATAAATATTTGTCAAACAAACAAAAGAAAACTGACCACACTGTACAGTGTACCCAAGGACACACAGCTACTAAATGACAGAACCAGGATTCAAATCCAAATCTCTCCAGTGCCGAAGCCTATCACTAGCGTGTCTCAATGAGCTAAAAATCAGATGTTTATCTTCTCTTTATCCTGCCTGGGAGAATTCTCTGAACATAAATATATAAGGAATACATGCAATGTCCCTGTTTTAAAGATAGCTTATAATCACAAGAATTTTCCTATCTTATGCTTCTAAGTTTCATGTGTAGTTCTACAAAAGCTTGCAAGGTAATTAGCATATAATAATAGTGATAATCTCTCCCAAATACCAGAATTATAAAGGGGCCTAGGGGTTCTTATCTGACAGTCTCCTTGAATTTACCGCTCACTACATAGAAATTGATGTTATTTTGAGTTGTCATAGGAATTGTTCATAAAAACGAAGCCAGGGTCTCTTAGGAAAAGAAAAACTCACTTTAACTTTAGCTTTTATTTCTTCACTGTCCCCTTCTCCATCTTTGCGGGGTTCCATGCCAGACTCCTCCAGGATGTCTTTGTTTAGTACAGAATACTCTTCTAGTAGAGTGTCAAACAAAACTATTCGCTTGTTCTTGAAGAAGCCATAAAAATAAGCATTGCTGTGGGAAGAGCGTTTAGATCCTAAGGAAAAGACAGTTCAAAGCATGGAAAATAATTAAAAAGTTTGGGGTTCTTTGGAGAGACTCCTAGAAATTGCATTACTGGAAAGGACATTAACATTTTCAAACTGTTTAATACCTGAAGAAAACTGTTATCAACATAAATCAACACCTGCAGTGGAGAGTGTCTGCTTCCCTAAAGTTTTGCCAACAAATACTTGTGCTTGTCACAGCTTTATAGCAATAAGTAAATAAGTCTAAATATCCAACAGTAGTGGAATGATTAAATTATGGTAGAGCTGTAAAATGGAATTTTAACCAGCCAGAAAAAAAGCAATACTTCGGAAGAATCTTAACAAGACAGGAAAAAGCTCACCAATATACTGTGGAGGATATAAAACATATATATACATAGTTTTATTATTGTTATGGAAAAAAAGTACAAGTAAATAGAAAAGCATAGAACAGGCTTATAAAGACATATTTCAAAATACTGAAGTGTTTACCACTGGCTTCTAGAACTATGTATTTGGTTCCCTCCTTTATACTTTTCAAGATTTTATTTATTCATTTATTTATTTGATAGACAGAGATCACAAGTAGGCAGAGAGGCAGAGAGACAGAGGAGGAAGCAGGCTGTCCACAGAGCAGAGAGCCTGATGCGGGGTCGATCTCACGACTCTGGGATCATGACCCGAGCCGAAGGCAGGGGCTTTAATGAGCCACCCAGGCACCCCCTTTTCAAGGCTTTTTAAAATAAGTATACTTACTTCTATAATCAGAAAAAGTTAAAGCTATTTTTAAAAAGACTGGGGGAAAAAACATACCTAACAGTATGGCTAACAAGAGCTAAACTATGGTTAATTTTTTAATTTGCTTCTTTATATTTTTCTTTATTTTCTAAATGTTCTACACTGTGCAGGGACCTGTGTGGTTAAGAGCAGACTTTGAGTTCAAATCTTGGCTCTGCCATGTAGTAGTTGTGTAAATGTAAGAAACTTCTTTAACTTCCTTGAGCTTTATTTACTTGTTACGACGTCAGGCTAATCTCTACCTGACTGAGCTGGATTAAAATTACATGATAAATTCTAAGTGAATCAATCCATATACTGCCTGATCCATAAACTACTACTATTGCTTATGCACATTTTTTAAAAGAAATGATAAAACATTTGTTTCTCTTGAGAACCTGAGATATCTACTACTATTACTTATACCCATTTTTTTTTACTTATACCCATTTTTTAAAAGAAACGATAAAACATTTGTTTCTCTTGAGAACCTGAAATATCTCACAGAAAATACATATTCTGTATCTACTCATACTTCTAGTATAAAGTATGGTTAGCAGTAAGTTTAGGATACAGTATATTCTACATATATAGCAGTATGCTTGGAGTATGTTTAGAATTTAGGAAGGCTTTAATAAGTAGTAGCTTCTTTATTATTTTCTCACTTTTTGGTTTCATTGCCTAGAAGAGCCAAACATGTGGTCCAATTCTGACAGTGGTATAGGACCTCAGCATCTGGAGTATCATGTATCAGTCAGAGGTCTTACAGTTCTCTCTCATTTCTGTCTTCTCTGATTCTAATTTTTAAATACAAATATTTCTTAAAAGCTGCCTTAAGTTATTTATGGAAGAGGCAAACTGCACCACTTATAAACAAAATAAAATTAATGTCTTAATATCTCCCACTGGTCCAAATTTCTCAAAGTGTAGCCCAAGGAATACCTATACCAGAATCATCTAGGGGCGCTTGTTAAAAGTAGATACTAAAACACCTGGGAATGGAGCCCAAGAATCTGTCTTTGAACAAACCCTATCTTTGAACAAAAGTACTTATAGTCACTAAAGCTTATAGGGGTCCCTGCCCTAGACCATAAGCATTTTGTATCACTGTGCTGGCATGTAATATATATTCAAAGAGCTTTTACAGAATGGGCTGATGAGGCCACTTGAAGTAATATACTTAAGAACTCTGAAAACCAATGTAAGGCATTGCCATCTGTGTCTTTCTGTTTAATGATGTCTTACCTTCACCTCTCAGCAGCATTTGACACAGCTGACCACTCCCTCCTCGAAAGACTTTCTTCTCCTTTCTCAAAAGAAATACCACATTCTTCCTACCTCCACGGTCTTTCCTCCTCAGCCTCCATTACTGGCTCTTCCTCTCCTGCTGACTCCAACCTTCTCTAAATGCCCCCATCCAAAGCATTAAACGCCATCTGTGTCAGATGCTTTCCTATCAATATTCTGGCCCTGACCTCTCCCTAGACCTCCAGGCTCATATATCCAGCTGCCTATCTGCCATCCCTACATCTCCACAGCGATGTCTGTAATGCAGATTTGTTGTTTATATTCCTGTGTGTGTGTGTGTGTGTGCTTCTCCCCTGCCCAGTGTCGAATTCTCCTTTCGGTGTTCAGGGACTTTCTCACCATGTAAGCGTTGTGGGAGACTCCTGGCACCTGGCCCACGCCCTGGCTCAATCAGATATAGCCACCCACTGGGGACTCTGAAGATTGAGCTAATTATGCAAGGAAGCAGGGGAGTGAGGAATTAATGACGGGTGCTAGTGGCAGGATGTTAAGAGAGCAAACTGCCAATTTCAACAGCAGGAGGCAACAGCAAGGTTGTCAGCAGACTGGTTCTACAGTGAGATTCTGAGCTCCTCCTCTCCCTGGGAACAGCCCATTTTTCAAGCTTGTAAACCTAACCTTCCTGAAGATTTTGTGAGCTATCAAAGATTGTCTCCATAAGGAATCTTCCTGCTTCAATCAGCCATAGCTGGCTCACTGCTTACTCAGAGCTAACCACTGCTTGAGGAACTCTAACACAGTGTTCAACAGATACCTCAACATGCAACAGAACTTAATCCCCACCACCACCACACCTGCTCTTCACTCAGTTTTCCCATCTCCGTAAACCACCATTTATCCAGCTGCTCAGGTCAAAAATCTAGGTCGTTACCCTTAATGCCTCTGTTTCCCCAATTCCTTCACAGGTAATCTGTGAGTAAATTTCATCAACTCTTCCTCTGAACCAGATCCCCAGTACATCTACTTCTCTGCATAGATCACTACTGTCCTAATCTAAGCTGCCTGATCCCCGCCCTGACCATGGCCACAGCCTCCAAACTGCTCGCCTGCTGCCACTCTTGCCCTCCCACTACAAATCTCTTCTCCAGAGAGCAACCCACAGTATTCAAAAACTACAAACCAGACCATGTCACTAAAATCTTCAATGGCTTTTCCCCCCCGAACTTACAATAAGACCCAAGCTCTTCTCCTGACTCACCAAGGCCTATGTGGTCTGACTCCTGCCTGTGTCTCACACTTCGTGTCCTAACACCCTCCTGCTGTGCCACAGCCACACTGGGCTTTCTTCTGTTTCCTGCAGACACAAAGCTCTAGAAGGTCTTCCCACTGATCTCAGCATGGGTGGCTTCTTCCTTTAGGCATCACCTCAAATTCATTTGTTCAGAGAGCTCTTGCCTGATGACCCAATCTAAAGTATCTATCTACTCAGTCACCCTTGATCACATCACACTAGTTTCGTTCTCTGCACAACACTTGCTCTCTGATAATTTTTTAGAACACAATGCTGGTTTTTCTACAGTATCCCTATCAACTTACAGATCCATAATGTATGTTGTTATTATTAGCAACAGCACTTGATCATTCAATATTTCTAAGCATTATTACCATTATTTAAAAAATTACACTACAGACCAGTAAACTTATGTTTAGCAAAGGTAAGTTGCCAAAGTCACAGCAGGTGATTTGTGATAAAACCAGGATAAAAGCCTATTGACCCCATAGCCTCACCTCTGAAATGCTACCTTCCACCTACTAAATCTTTTTTTTTTTTTTTTTTAAACAAGCTCTGCCTAGTTTTACTAAAGAAAAAGCCTTATATGACTCACTTTTCACCAGTCTGTCCTGGCATGCTTCTAATGATATGAGAATCACTTCGAGCAATGAGAGGCAGGGTGCATACTCCACGGTACTTCCCATTTTCTATGCCCAATTCAGTACTACTGCCACTGTAGTGATGGACACCAGTTTTGGCCAACATGGCATATTATTCTATGTGAGGTTTCCTCAAGGCTGGCAGTTTCACTTTGCCATGTCTGATCATTATCAGAGTCTGCTTGCACCCCAGCACATACTTCCCACTCTTCATATTGATTTGGAGCACAAAGATCAACTCCAGTGGCTTTTTTGTCTTTCTGCCTTAAGTGTGGGCTGGCCTGCAAGATGGTCGGGAGTGAGGAACAAAAGGCTAAATCCTGATATTCCATAAAGTACCACCTCATGTTATAATTCTCCATAAGGCCTTCCCTATTTCATCTAAAACCACATGGCACTGACAGTATATATTACACATCTTAACAATTACCTCTAGTGTTATCTTTAGCTGTCATTTCATATTATCTGATTATCTCTTAAGTGATAAGCAACTTAGGTTGCCCCATCAGTAAAAGTCCCTAAAAGACAGTCCTACTGTACTGATTGATATACTTCTAGTTTACTATTAACTAAGAGTAGTGACCTAAGGGCCTAAAAAGTAGTAGGAATTGTCATTCTACCATTTATGCCATAGAGATGTCCCAACTGTGCCGTTAGCTGGGCTGTTACCTCAGAACCACTAGATGTCTGAGACCTCTAAACTCTTCTAGTCGCTGTTAATTCATTCTTTCTCATTGTGGCCATCTCTATTCTCCCCGATCCCATAATTACTTCTCAGTTTCTATTCCTTCATCCAATACAGCTGTTTCTCACTGGTGATTTTTTTTTTTTAAAGTTTAGAGAAGGGACGGGCACACTATGGTTTGTAGGCCAAATCTACTCTGCCACTTATTTTTATAAATGAAGTTTTATTAGAACACGGCCATGCTCATTTGTTTATGTATTATCTGTGACTGCTTCTGTACTCTAAAGAAAGGGTTGAACAGTTGTGACAGAGACAAACCATGTGGCCCACAAAGCCTAAAATATTTACTGACTAGCCTTTTAGAGAAAATGTTTGCCAAACCATGGTTTAGGGGAAGCAAAACTGAAACCTGGAGGGTGAAGGGATTCATTAAAGATCCCACAGGTGCTAAGTGCAGAGGTAGAACCAGTCTCATGCATTTATGTGGATTTTAATTTATGGAATCTGGAAGTCATGGTATCATACAACAATTTTACTCTACATCTTTTTGGGCTTGAGGCTTTAGTAGTCTTATGTAAGCTAACACATAGCTTAACTCTCAAGAGCAATTATCATAAAAGCAGAGAATAACTGATCTGAAGTATCCGATGGTACTACATTTCCGGTAATGTGCAAGTAAAATCAGATGCCTCCAGAACACTGGAAGTTTTGTTGGATGAGACAAAGCCAGTAACACTGGTTTTCTTTATGAGCCCCCAAACTAGTGCTAAATGGAACTTTACTATGCAAAAGTCCAACTCAATTACCTAAGGGAGCCAGGCAGGTAGCAGAAGTTCATAAATCAGTCTAATATACAAGATATTGCCATAAACTCTTCTGGTACTAAAGTCTAGTGTTTTTCTGCTAACGTTGAAATGTTAGGAGTGAAGAAGGCCTTGGCCAAAAAACACTGTAAAGCCAACCAAACACAGCTGTAGGCAAGAGCAGGATTGGTATTAGGCTACCAATTTCTATCCCTGGAGTATGTCACCAATACTTAGAAATCTGGCTTTTTAAAGCCCAAATATAAAACCCTAACAAATCAAATCACTTGAATAAAACTTCCTTACCCCCAGGTAGCCTTACCTTCAACAACATACACCTTAGTCAAAGGGAAGTCAATACTCTTTGCCATTACTTCAATTTCTTGTTTAAGCTTTCCCTCAGGCAGAGGTGTGAATTTGTCAAATAAAGGGGCAATATAATCAGCATAAATTGTGACAAGCACCTGAAAAATAAATGTCAGAACAACCTATGAATATGTTCTTAAAGAAAAACTGCTATTTATATAGATTATATTAAAACAACTATGTGATCCAGCCTTGAGAACATGGATCTTTTCTTATTTGCTCTGGTATTCCCAGCCCCAAATAATACCAGATAGCAAGTGCTCAAAATCTGTTTGTTAAATCAAATCAAAATGAGTAGTCTCTATGTGGTAATAACTCAAAAGTCAAATGGTCCATTCAAAACTATCTTGGGAATTTCTGACACTTCATAAGCCCGTCCTAATTTAGAATTCTGCCTTTGAGAGTAATGATGAGAGACCTGCAGTCTTTGCTAGGAAATAATTACTAGAGCTTGACTGTGTGCTGTTATTTGGTTGGTCTGCTAAAATTAATTACCTGCAGTGCACAACTACCCACTGTGTTTGAAGCAGCACTTCCTTAAGCATTTCTGGAGCATTTCCTCTAATCTCTTTCCTCTTACTTCATTTGCCATACACAGTTGTATAAATCCAACTAGCACCTGTTTTCAGAGCTCGACCCACCAGTGGAAAGTGAAGCAGTGAGTTATCATGGCAATTCACACTAAAGTAAACCTCATCATCAACCTTCAGGAGCTGAAGAGCTAACAGACGCTATTTTCTGGAGGCTGTGAACAGACCGTTTTCATTGTGTCGTAGTGTGTGTTGTGAAGTGGTTTACAATACGGTAGAGAGAAGAAGCAAAGATGTGAGGAAGGGAAGATGGGGGGGTGAGGGGACAAGGGAGAGAGGGAAGGAAAAGGAAAGGAGGAGGAAGGGAGAAGGGAACAGAGAAGAAGGGGTAAAGAAGGGAGAAAGGAGGAGAGGAAAGGCAGGGGCAAGAGGGCAGAAAAAAAATCAGGAAGTTTATAGTTTCTTTTTCTCATCCCTCTTAAATTCTAGTCTCTCCTCAGAACATCCATAACATTTAGGCACTGGAGCTTAGTAAAGAGTCATTACATGATCAAACTCAGTCATCCATTCTAGTGACAACTCACAAACTGCACAACCCAAAACTGCCTGACAACTGGACCATTAACAATAACTAACAACCAGTTTCTAGGATCTGAGTCAGCATAAGAAGAAGAAAATCTATGGTCAGAGTCAGCTCTCCTAGTTCTATACCCAAAAGCAGAAACCAAGAGGGAAACTTATATGACCACTTATTTATATTTCATTTGCTTCCTAAGAACTGTTCACATGCTAATGAAGATTAAATCACAGTTATCTCGCCAAAGAAATTTTGTAAAAGAAAACAAAACAAAGATTATACTCACCAGAGAAACAACTAATGTGAACAGCCAGGCATATATAAAAAAATAGTCACCCCCAATTTTAATAATGTAAAGTAGAAGTGAAGACACGGGCAATAAAATGCACTGAGTCACAATAAATTTCTTGACTGCATCTTTCATGAAGAATCCCAAAGTCTGAAAAAATAAAAGATCACAAGAAACTGAGAAAAGAAAAACTGAAAAATAAAAAGTGTATACAAAGAATATTATTAAAGCAATTTTAAAAGTTAAAAGGTAGTGAGTCTACATTATATGACACTAGAGGTAGCCTAAGACCATAAGTAAATGTCTGTCAGGGTTGAGTTTTGGAGGGGAGAAGGAGGGGGGGATGGGTGAGCCTGGTGGTGGGTATTAGAGGGCACGTATTGCATGGAGCACTGGGTGTGGTACATAAACAATGAATCTTAGAACGCTGAAAAAAATAGTAAAATTAAGATGTTAAAAAAAAAAGCAAGTGTCTGGCATTTTATAGTTCAAAATACAACATTTCAACGTTAGCAGAAAAACACTAGACTTTAGTACCAGAAGAGTTTATGGCAAGACTTTAAGCTATCATCTTTACCATATCTGCAATTCCTTTTCCCTCAGTTGATTCTTGCTCCAAAATAGCAAATTATGGGGGCACCTGGGTGGCTCTTGATTTCAGCTCAGGTTATAACCTCAAGGTCATGGGATGGAGTCCCGAGTCGGAATCTGCACTGAGTGATGGGTCTGCTTGGGATTCTCTCTTCCTCCCTCTTCCTCTGTCCCTCCCCCTGCTCTCTCAGATAAATAAATAAATAAATAAATCTTTAAAAAAATAAAATAGCAAATTATGTTTCAATTATTACCAGGAGAGGGAAAAAAGCACAAAAAGTCTTTATGTTTAAAAGAGAACATATGCATTCTTTAGTTTACCTGCTGATTGAAACCATGTTTTTCTTCTATCACAAAGGTATTATAAAGACTCCATGGCAAACCAGTCAATGCACTGAAAAGTGTAGCCAACAGGAGAAACACCAAGGACTGAGTGATCTAAACACAGGAAGAAATAAATGGCAGTTTTTATAGTGTAATATTAATTCATTCTTCAAATGAATGATTAGTGAACAAATGAAAAATACATCTCAAGCAATATGCTTGATTCTATAGGTAATAAAAGGTGTGACAACATCACCTGTACTCTCCAAGTTGACTTGCGAGAGAAGGAAGCAATAAAACAATGTCTCTTTTATTATACAGGCACTTTGTGAAAGTTACCTAAAGCTACACAGACAAAGAACTAAAAAATGAGAGACAACCACATACACTGGTGAATTCAAGCAAGGCTTTCTAGGCTGAGAAGACTCGGGATGTCACTCTGAAGAAAGAGGTAAATTAATGGGACATTAGAGACAAGGAAAGGAGGAGAAATGTGTTTCAATTTGCGAAATAAGCACCCTATAAGAGGAAGAGGACACGATGACAGGCCTTGGGACAAGGGTGGGATAAGGCAGAAAAATTTATCCCAGAGCATCAGAAAAAAGCTGGACTGGGGCAGGTGGAGTGGGGTGTCCTAAAGTTTTCACAAGAAGCCAAAGACCAATAGAGAAAATTACCATCAAGAACTACTTCAAGTGCCTTCACAATAGATCCTCAGGAAATCAAAAGCCAAGAATTGCCTCATTTCTCCTTCCAAACTTTTCCTAGGATAGTAGAGGAAATGGGCTACTTAGTATGAAGGGAGCTGGGGGAAGGAGAAAGAGGGGTGAGGCAAATAGAATCCTTGTTCTCTCCTTCTCACCAGATGGTGTAAAATGGAATTCTTTTAAGGTAAATGTGAGTATACTACACACCACCAAAACACATTTGATTTGGTAATAAAGATGCAGCCACTGTAAGTTTCTAACCAGAGGAAGAAGGGAGAGGGGATGAGAAAGGAAGATTTGTCTGGCTATAACATGCAGGGCGGTTTATTTCAGCACTGTTCCCGAACAGGAAATGGGGAAAAAAATTTAAAAAGAGGTTCTAGGACCTTCCTCAAAACTACTCAATCAGAATCCCATCCTCCCAAAATGCAATCATTATGACTTTTTGAATACTTGCTTTTCTCACATAACATTTCATAAAAATTTTCCATATCAATATATAGCTATTTCTTCCTTATTAACAGCTCTAGAGTATTCCACTGTGTAAGTGGACACTTAGGCTACTTCCATGATAGCAGTCATTCCAATGCTACAATGAACCCTTTGTACATGTCTCTGCGCATTCATTCTTCATGAATTCAAAAAAGTTAAATGTCTGGTATCAAACTTTTTGAAGGCACTGGTGACACAGCAGTAAAGAAAATATATAGGGCCTCTGTCCCCTTATAGCTTAAAATTCTTAATAAAAAAGAAGTAAATAAGATATTTATGGGGACGCCTGGGTGGCTCAGTTGGTTAAGCAGCTGCCTTCGGCTCAGGTCAGGATCCCAGCATCTCGGGATCGAGTCCCACATCGGGCTCCTTGCTTGGCAGGGAGCCTGCTTCTCCCTCTGCCTCTGCCTGCCACTCTGTCTGCCTGTGCTCGCTCTAACAAATAAATAAAAATAAATAAAATCTTTAAAAAAAAAAAAAAAAGATATTTATGTATAAATTAAAAAATAAGGTAACTGCAGAGAGTTTTTTATACAGAAAATAACGTGATGTGTGGCACTGAAGAGTGACAGCAGAATTATTACTCTAGATGGAGTGGTCAGGGAGGGCCTCTCTGAGAAAGAGACATTTAAGACGAGAAATGCATAAGGAGTCAGTCATGACGTTTACATGAAACCACCTTAAATAATTTCTGAAACAATGGGGCGCCTGGCTGGTTCCATCAGTAGAGCATCTGACTCCTGATCTCAGGGTTGTGAGTACGAGTCCCACACTGGGGGTAGAGATTACTTTAAAAAAATAAAATTTGGGGGGCGCCTGGATGGCTCAGTGGATTAAGCCTCTGCCTTTGGCTCGGGTCATGGTCCCAGGGTCCTGGGATCGAGCCCCACATTGGGCTCTTTGAGTGGGGAGCCTGTTTCTCTGTCTGCCTGTTTCTCTCTCTGCCTACTTGTGATCTCTCGCTCTGTCAAATAAATAAATAAAATATTAAAAATAAATAAATAAATAAAAAGTAAAATTTTTACAAATTTCTGAAACAGGGTAGAGAATATGTAAGTAAACCACAATGTCACATAGAATTGACAAGAGTCAATGAAGATACAGAGTCAATGAAGATACAGAGATATCCCAGGAAGAAGAGGACTTCAAAGGATTTGACTGCTTTAGAAAAAGGTATATGGAAGTGGGACACAGGATTAGTTGAATTAAACCCAAGATACCTTATACATGTAGAAAAGAGCCATTGTTTAAAGTAAATAATCAGGAAAGAGGGAAGAGACTTGGCAATTTCCAAGAAAAAGTCGAGAGACAGTGTCCTATCATCCACCACAGGTGGGGAGTCTCACACTTAATGCTTTGCCCAGTAAATGGAGCTTCTGTAAGACTGGGTAGTCACCTCAAGTGGATCCATGGAGATTCTGGAAGTTACACTCTCTGTCCTTATTTGAAGTTATCTCTAAGTGAGTATGGTACAGAGTATCTGCTTAGTGGGTTCAACAAAATTCAGGCTTCTCCTTTCACTGCAAGGAGTTGTCCCTGAGAAATGGCTATCTAACCGGGGACCACCATTTCCCAGTTCCCTTCCATCTGAGACTAAATGACTGGTTCACCAACAAAATGTGAATGCAAAGGATACTTCAGAGACAAGGGAGTTAAGAAGAGGATGTACTTTCCCCACCCCCTCATTCCATCTGCCTGCTGGATGCAGAGAACTGTGGGGCACTCAGGGGATTGCAGGGCTATAAGATGAAAAGAGACCAGGTCCCTGGCTTCCCACGTAGACCAATGTCACCTGCTGACCAAAAAATACTCACACTAGGCTATTATGTGATTGAGAAATAAACTATTGTGATAAGCCACTGGAATTCTGGAGTTTGCTACAATAAGCAGCGTTATCCTAACAGAGTATGTGTGGACACAGACTGTACAAACAGAGAAGCAAGCCTAAAGTCAGAGCCAAAAAGTTAACTTTCACATAATGCTGGCCAAGCAAAAAGACTCTAAAAAAAAGATATCCTAATGAATCACATACCTCATATTCTGGCCCAAAGCCAGCAGAGCCACAGAACCGTCCAGAAAGTCTCCAGAGATAAGGAATTCCTCCAAAAAGAAGAATAAGCTATAAAACAAGACATACTTTGGTTACATTTGAACAGAATAGAAACTATGAGATGAGAGCATTTTATAAAGATAATAAGGACATAATAATTATCTCTAAAGAAAAAAAGAGATCTATCTGATTTAGGATAAACTATGCATTTAGATGAATACAAACCAACAGAGATACTACGTTTAGACCGGTAATGATTTTTGCCTGTACATTTTATTTTTTTAAAGACTTATTTATAGGGGCACCTGGTGGCTGAGTCATTAAGCATCTGCCTTCAGCTCAGATCATGATCTCAGGGTTCTGGGATCAAGCCCCATGTCTGCTCCCTACTCAGCGGGGAGCCTGCTTCTCCTTCTCCCTATGCCCCGCTTATATTCCTTCTCTCACAGTCTCTCTCTCTGTCAAACAAATAAATAAAATCTTTGGAAAAAAATAAGATTTATTTATTTATTTGAGAGAGAAAGCGTGAGTGTGTCGGGGGTGGGGTGCAGAGGAAGAAAAAGAATCTCAAGCAGACTCCCCACTGAGCATGGAGCCGGACCTCATGACCCTGAGATCATGACCTGAGCCGAAACCAACAGTCAGACACCCAACCAACTGTGCCACCCAGGTGCCCCTTGCCTGCACATTTTGTATGGATAAATTAGTATGGCATGTGAATTATATCTCTATAAAGCTGTAAGGAAAAAAAAAAAAACTTGCCAAAGACCACAACAAAGGCTTTCTGAATGAGGAGAGAGGCTTAGAGAAAGGTAAGCAATTTTTCCAGAATGCCACACCTGATGAGTAACATAAATGGGATGTGAACCAGCCTATGTGGCTACCTAAGTGGCTTTTCCTTGAAAGCAAACAGTCCCCATCAATCAAGACAAAGTATTCATATCAGTGTAAGTGGACAGTCAGGTCCACTTACCAAACTGAGAGACAGAATGGGGTATCTGTGCTTCTCCAGGTAACGAAAAAGTGAGTCCTGAGGTAGGAATCAGGATTTCATAGGAGGAGACCCCTTTTTGGCACCACCTTTGTCTTGGGCAGATAAAGTGGATAAAGACATTCACCAAATCACCATGTCATTTGAATGAGTGAGCTGGTCTTAAAACCTGAAAAGAATACATGCTTATAAAATACAACTTCTCCCAACAGATATTAAATTTATGGAACTCAAAAGGAATCAATTTATTTTTCCTTTCTGTGGAGCCTCAGGAACACAATGATCAATCATACTCCTTGGTTAGAAGCACAGTTTTCTCACTGGTTCACACATGGTTCCTTGGGGGTTTTGAGGAGTTCTGGCACTTATTATATATCTCATGGGTAGGCGTCCAATGTACTTTCCATTTTTATGTATGTATCCATAAATACTATGGTGGTTTATATATGCTTTTTAAGACTATATATAAATGACATCATATTGTATTTATCATTCTACAACTTGCTTTTTATACTCTACAAATTTTTAGATCCATCCATGGTGATCTGTAACTTTATTCAGTATGTATACATGTTTGTTTGACAGAGAGAGACAGAGCGAGAGAGGGAACACAAGCAGGAGGAGCAGGAGAGAGAGAGAAGCAGGCTTCTCGCAGGGCAGGGAGCCTGATGTGAGGCTCGATCCCACATGACCTGAGCCGAAGGCAGACGCTTAACAACTAAACCACCCAGGCGCCCCCTTTATTCGGTATATTATCAGCTTGTTCTTTCTCTACAGTGTTTATACCAAATTACACTCTCATCAGCAGTACCTGATGGTTCCTGTTCCCCATAATCTCAAACATCTTTTAGATGTTTTCCTGTATGCTGGCTTGGTTTAATACCATGGGTCTTAAATACGGTCTCTGAGAAGCAGCAGCAGCATCACCTGGGGATGTGTTAGAAATGCAAATACTCGGGCTCCACCCCAGAACCATGGAATCAGAAAATAAAGTGGAGCCCAGCAGTCTCTAGGTAAAATGATATACACCAAAATCCGAAAATCATTGGTTTAATAAATTGCTGTCTTAAAGGCTTCCTTAACCCTACGTCCAGCTGTTTCCACTTTTCTTCACCCAACTCAATCTTGGACGTAAACCCTGTTTTCCCGAAACACATGCTTTGGCACCACTGTATGGTATAAGCTCCACTTATTGAACTAATTGACTTGAGATGGCACTTCTTTCATCCTATTCTCAAAACTAATAAATAATGCAAAATTAAGGATTTATAAATCTCCTGGTGAAAGGCTGAAACACCTATTATTAAAAGTCCAGCTTTTAAGTATGCATCAAGGGTAGCTTTAATATGAACTGTGCGTGCATCTATGGATGCTTTTGGAAACTGCTGTTGCAAGCCTTGTTCATTATGCTTTGGGGAATGAAATATAAAGCCCAGTGAACAGTAAAGTTTCTTTCTATTGATAATCTCACTGAGCATGCTGCTGGGGCTGTCTCAGAACAGAACTAATGAAAACAACAAAAACAAGTCCAGTACTTTTAAATACACAATTTCACTAGTCTTAAAAAGCAGGTACGGCATAGAGTCATCTCTACTTTCTAGAAGAGACTACTGAGACTCAGGGAGGTTAAAGTCACTGCTATGTACTGAGCACTATACTAACTGCTGCATTTACATTGTCTCACTCACCTAGTCCTTGCCACAAATCATGTGAGACATGGTTTAATATGGATCATCACCTCATTTTTTTTTTTTTAAGATTTTATTTGACAGAGATAGAGCACAAGCAGGGGGAACAGCAGAGGGAGAGGGAAAAGTAGGCTCCCTACTGAACAGGGAGCCCAATGTGGGGTTCAATCCCAGGACCCTGGGATCATGACTGGAGCCAAAAGCAGACGCTTAACAGCCACCCAGGTGCCCCTCACCTTCTCATGTTAAAGAGGGAAAAAATGAAGTTCAAAAAGTCTAAGGTGCTCATTCAAAAAGTGGAGAAACTGGAGAAGCAACAATTTGAACTTTTCTACACTGCCCTCCTTGACTGCCCAGCCATTCCACTTCCTGATGGGTCTTCACTGACATCTGTGAGGTATCAGGAAAAGTCTATCTCAGAAAGGCTGGCCATCCTCTCTGTGGATGCTCTTCACATTTGTGTGAACAGCGGCACCTATAATTGGTCACAGAAGGCCTCTGCTTATATTCTCTCAGGTAGAAAAAAGGAGGCAAAAAAAAAAGTCTAAATTAATCTTTGCACTTGTTCTTTGTGACCAAAAGATAAAAATCTATTAATTTTAATCAATACAAAACAGGAATTAATGAACCTCCTTTCAAACAGAATAGGATTTCAAAGTAACACAAAATGCTTCCTGTCAAATGACAAATACAGCTACGAATTCCCAAGAATAAATGTAGCACATTTAGGATGTGGTCCCTGGAGTCTTAATATTTTCTCCAGGGTAACTGGGTGGCTCAGTTGGTTAAACATACAACTCTTGGTTTCAGCTCAGCTTATGATCTCAGAGTTGTGGGATCGAGCCCTGCACTGGGCTCTGGGTTCATCAGGGAGTCAGCTTGAGGATTCTCTCTCTGCCCCTCCCATAGCTCCCTCTCTAAAATAAATAAATTTTAGGGGCGCCTGGTGGCTCAGTGGGTTAAAGCCTCTGCCTTCGGCTCAGGTCATGATTCCAGGGTCCTCGGATTGAGTCCCACATCGGGCTCTCTGCTCAGCGGGGAGCCTGCTTCCCTTCCTCTCTCTGCCTGCCTCTCTGTCTACTTGTAATCTCTGTCAAATAAATAAATAAAATCTTTTTAAAAATAAATAAATAAGTAAAATAAAATAAAATAAATAAATTTTTAAAGAATGGTTTCTTCAATGTAATTTTAAAGACTGAGAAGAGCAAAGTTTGAAACCCAGTTCTCCCACTTATTAATGTCACTTGGCCAGTAAATGGACTAGCCATTTAATTTCTGAGTCTCTGCTTTCTCGTCCATAAAAAGGGACTACCAATGCCTATAATTTCTACCTCCAAGCACTCTCGTAAACATCAAACAAAACAATAAATATAAAAACAATATGTGAAGTGAAAATCACTACTACCCATACGATGGTGATGATGGTGACGATTACTGTCCCCAGCTTTAGCCCAGTACTAAACCAGTACTGCTTCTGGTTTGAGCCACAGCACACTACGAAGCTCTCATTCTATATGTGTTCTCCCTGCTTCTGTCCTCTCTTAAAACAAACTAAACCATCCCTATGCTCACCAACCAAGCTATTGCCCATCTTTCCTGGAACTGTTTACTAGTGACAACCAAGGAGACTGACAAAATATTTTTCTTTTTTTCTTATAATGAACTATGGGGGGGTAAGACAAAGAATTTCACAAAATCAAACATTAGTGAGGAAAGAGGATGATGTCTAAATTCACCACCTCTACTTCCATCTCTCTCTAAAGGCTGATCATCTACTTGGACCCTAACAGAAGAAATGCTTCAGATAAATTAACCAAAGCCAAATATAATCCACAATAAAGCTACCTTTCCTGGCTTAGTTGGAAAACATCAGGTTTCAATACCAATCTTCAATGTCTAAGTAACTAATCCAGGCTTGTACTAGTAAAAATATAATTAAAAGGGACGCCTGAGTGGCTCAGTGGGTTAAGCCGCTGCCCTCGGCTCAGGTCATGGTCCTAGGTCCAGGGATCGAGCCCTGCATTGGGCTCCTTGCTTGGCAGGGAGCCTGCTTCTTTCTCTGCCTCTGCCTGCCACTCTGCCTGCTTGTGTGCACTCTCTCTCTCTCGGACAAATAAATAAAATCTTAAAAAAATATATACATATAATTTAAAAATCAATACTGGGGGGGGAATCAACACTGAAAAGATTAATTACTAGCAATTGCTATGTATGCCAAAAACCAAAGCAATTTTTGTAGACCATTTACTAATTTTTCTAAAATACCAATTCAACTCTACTTCTTAACTCTTTGCTACTTTTCATCATCCTGAGGAAATGGGAAAGTCTTCTAATATTTGGTCCTAACCATAGTAGTTCATAACTGTCAGAAAATTTTGTGACTAGCTAGATAATATTTTCATCACTTAACAAAGCCATGAACAGCTGGTTTCTTCTCTTTATTTTTTTTTTTTTTAAAGATTATTTATTTATCAGAGATCACAAGCAGGCAGAGAGGCAGGCAGAGAGAGAGAGAGGAGGAAGCAGACTCCCCGCCGAGCGGAGAGCCCGATGTGGGGCTCGATCCCAGGACTCTGGGATCATGACCTGAGCCGAAGGCAGAGGCTTTAACCCACTGAGCCACCCAGGCGCCCCTGGTTTCTTCTCTTTAATGAAACAGTTGTGGTAGCCGATCTCATCTATTTTCAATAGGAGTCTTTCTCTTAGTGCTACTGGGAGATCTAAGAGAGTTCTGAAGGAAAAGTGATGATAATCATGATCCTGATGATAAAAATAATACCCAACATTTACAGACCATTTACAATGATCAGGCACTGCTCTAATCATCTTACATATATTAACTCATTTAGTCCTCTCAACACTATGAATGAGGAATTATTACCACACAGGTTTTTTTTTTAAGATTTTATTTATTTATTTGTCAGAGAGAGAGAGAGCACAAACGGGGGGAGTGGCAGGCAGAGGGAAAGGCAGGCTTCTCACCAAGCAAGGAACCTGACGTAGGGACCCTGGAATCATGACCTGTGGTCTGAAGACAGACCACTCAGGGGCCCCATTACCACACAATTTTAACAGATGAGAAAACTGAGGCACAGAAGTGGTGACTTGCTTGAGGTCCCATAGCTGGTATGATAGAACTGAGATTCAAACTCAAGCCACCTGAATTCAGAGTCTGCGCTTAACCTCTGCATCACGTGCTTTCAATTATTCTTAGAGGTGGAAAACCAAGAACTGGTTTTTGGGAATGGAAAAAAAATCTTACTCATTTTATTCAAAAAGCACAAATACACATACATATAGTTCAGAAACAGATATACAATGTATCTGTGGTATCAAAATTTCATGGAGGGATGATTAAAAAAAAAAAAAAACCTAGGGTACCTTGCTGGCTCAGCTGGTAGAGAGCATCCAACTCTCAATCTCGGGGTCATGAGTTCAAGTCCGATGTTGGGCATGGAGCCTACTTAAAGAAAAAAAAAGTCTAAAAATATACAGGGCCAGGGGCCAGAGTTAATCATGAAAAAAAAAAACCGAGAACACTGCTCTACACTATAGAGCTTTTCTTCTTTTAGCATGGGGATACTAAGCAGGGTCGGGCCTGGTTAGTACTTGGATGGGAGCATGGGGATAAGACCGGGTCTGTTTTACCAAGTAAAAATGATCAGTCACTCGTTTCACTCAATAAATATGGGTTATATGCTTATTTTATACCAGGCACTAGGTACCAAGAGATTACAAAAACTTAAAGCATCCTTTCTTTAAGGAACTCCCAGCCTGTCAACTAAACAGGAAAATTCAATACAATGTAGTAAGTTCTCTGATAGGAATGATGATAGGATGCTATCTTATTCAGTCCTGAGGGACAGGGGAAGTTTCAAACTGTTTCTCAGAAAAGATACATCTCAGCTGGAACCTAATGGGAAGAGTGGGGATTAATCAGCTTCTAGTGAGAGTGGACTTAAAGATGCTGGAAGATACCAGCATGTGAAAACACTTGAAGTCACAGGAAACTAAGCTGGGTTTGAGATGGACAAAATAAAAAGATGAAGCTGAAGTAAGCAATGGCCAGGTCAAAAAGGACCTCAAAAATCCATACGAATGGGGTGCCTGGGTGGCTCAGTGGGCTAAAGCCTCTGCCTTTGGCTCAGGTCATGATCCCAGGGTCCTGGGATGGAGCCCCACATCGGGCTCTCTGCTCAGCAGGGAACCTGCTTCCTCCTCTCTCTCTCTGCCTACCTCTCCGCCTACTTGTGATCTCTTGTCTGTCAAATAAAAAAAAAAAAAATCCATACGAAGAAATATGGGCTTCACCTTGAAGGAAACAGTGATAGGTTTTATATAGAATAAGATGATCAGAAAACTGTGCTTCAGAATTCCTTTGGCTGCAATGTGGAGGACAGTTAAGAGTTAAGATAGAGGCAGGAAAGAGCGCCCTTCTCAACGGGGAGTCGGCTTCTCCCTCTCCCTCTGCCCCCACCCCCACTTGTGCTTGTGCACACTATCTCTCTCAAATAAATAAAAATCTTAAAAAAAAAATTGCTAAAAAAAAAAAAGATAGAGGCAGGAAGGGGATGCCTGGGTGGCTGAGTCAGTTAAGTCTCTACCTTTGGCTCAGGTCCCGATCCTGGGGTCCTGGAATGGAGCCCTGGGTCAGGCTCCCTACTCAGCTGGAAGTCTGCCACTCTCCCTGCTTGTGCTCTCTCTCTCTCTCTCAAATAAATAAATAAAATCTTTAAAAAAAAAAAAAAGAAAAGAAAGAAACCATTCTGAGGGGCATCTGACAGGCTCAATTGGTGATCAAGTGACACTTGATCTTGGGGTAGTGAGTTTGAGCCCCATGATGGGTATAGAGCTTACTTAAATAAATAAATATTTTTTTAAAAAGAGAGACAGAAACAGGAGGAAGGGCTGCTACTTTAAAAAAAGAAGAAAAAAAAAAAAAAAAAAGCGTGAGCCTGAGCCAGTTAAGCACCTGTCTTTGGCTTGGGTTATGATCCCAGGGTCCTGAGATCAAGCCCCGTACTGGGCTCTTTGCTCAGCAGAGGGCCTGCTTCTCCCTCTCCCTCTGCCTCTCTCTCTCTCAAATAAATAAACCAAATCTTAGGGGGAAAAAAAGGCAGCATGAAGACAAGGAAGGACTGCTACAAGAATAACTTAACAGGGATGCCTGAGTGGCTCAGCTTTTTGAGAAACTACCTTCTGCTCAGGTCATGATCCTGGAGGGCCAGGATTGAGTCCCACATCAGGCTCCCAGCTCAGCAGGGAGCCTGCCTCTCCCTCCGCTGCTCCCCCTGCTTGTGCTCTCCGTCAAATAAATAAAATCTTAAAAAAAGAAAAGAAAAGAAAAAGAATAACTTCACAATATAAGGTTGTTTTTCATGCTTACCTATGGCAGTTATCATACACCACAGTTTTCAGCTCCCTTACAATTGTGTTTCAGCCTCTTTTGCTCTACACCCATTACTATTGATAACTTGAAGGTTAAGAAAGCATTCTGGGGGGTGCCTGGGTGGCTCAAGCCTCTGCCTTCGGCTCAGGTCATGATTCCAGGGTCCTGGGATCGAGTCCCGCATTGGGCTCTCTGCTTGGCAGGGAGCCTGCTTCCTCCTCTCTCTCTCTACCAACTTGTGATCTCTGTCAAATAAATAAATAAAACCCTTTTTAAAAATTTTAAAAAATTAAGAAAAGAAAGCATTCTGGGATTTGTAGATACAGTACCCTCTTCTGTGTCACAAAAATACAAGATGAAAACAAACATTACAAAGTATTAAACAATATGATAGTTTGTCTCTCCAAGAAGTATATTACTCACAGTGCCTTCAATCTCTGAATAGAGTCCTGACCAGAAGCTGAAAGTACTTTTATCCAGCTGATACAGTCGGGATTTCTCAAAGGTTTCTGAATCCATGATCTGTCCTAATTCCGGTGGTACATGAGTTGTTGTTTTATATATCCGTCTCTGAAATATTTTGAAGAAAACACTCTAAGACAGTCAAATCAACTCATTTTTTATTACAGCAGTCATTTATGATCAAATACTGAGTGGTTTATAGCATTTACTGTCACTGAAGCCCACTGAATTTGCTTTATATACACATAAATATTTCATTTAATCAAGTGCATTGACCACTAAAACGACTGATTCAGGACAGTAAAAGCAGAACGAGAAGCTGAGGCTAGCTGACTAGGTAAAATTAAAATCAGGGTTGTCATTACACTTCGGTATGCATATGTGAACCAGAACAGTACATGGCAAAGGGTACCACTCACTCCAAGCAAAACACACCTCCTATACAATTTAGAAAACAAATTCATGGAAAGGAGAAGGAAGCAAATATGCCAGCCAAAAGTATTAACAAATATTGTAACTAGTTATTAAACACAGTCCTAGAAACCAAATTAAGGGAAATTTGAGGAATGACAAATAGAAACAGACCAGGTCTTCAAGAAAAACAAACTTCATAATTACATCAAATTCTAAACGGTAATTTCAGCCCATGGGACATAATACAGGGCACAGAAACTAAGCAATAAATGGATAGCATCTCCTGTAATGGTTTCATGACACATGGCTTCTCTATACATTGTTGGGCACTTTACCAAACCCTCAATAAAAGGCATTACATTAAAGCATAACAGAGTAAAGGACACATTAATGAAAAGTAGTTACTGTAATTGGGCTTATCATTAAAGTAAGACAGAAGCTCAACCCATCCCCAATTCAGACAGTATATACTGTGTGTTTACTTTATGCAAAGGATCTTCTCTAGGCCCTCAAGATTCTGGACTAATGAAGTTAGCCAATCGTATCTTTGTCACAGAATCTAGTGCTAGGGGCACCTGGCTGGCTCAGCTAGTAGAGCATGTGACTCTTGATCCTGGGGTCCTGAGTTCCATCCTGATGTTGGGCACGGAGATCAATTTTAAAAAGACAAACAAAATGACTCAAAATATTATCTAAAAATAAGTAAATAAAGATTCTGGACTAAAAGAAGAAGAGACCAAGATACAGCTCTTGATGAAGAACTAAAAATTTCAATTTAAAGACTCACACAGAATGTAATCCGAGAAGAAATTTGCAGAGGAAAATGGCTGTAATGCTCAAGAAAAAGAGTTCCAGCAGTTAAAAAGAGAAAAGCTCTCATAAAATAACCATGACGGTTGACACAATTCAATGACAACACAGAAGAGTGTAGGTAAAGGACATCAGCAGTGAGAGACTGCAAAAAAGCAGACAAACTTAAAATCTCATTTAGAAGTTCAGGTCTCTAATCCTGCGAGCAGTTCATTATGATTATCTCCAGAAAACTATTAAGTAACATTCACTTCCTGCTTTACAGTTCTAATCGCTTAAGCAATGATAAAAAACGTCTTAAGAAAAACAAGAAAACACTGCTCTTTGGGCAAAACAACATACTGTATCCATTTTTTCTTTTTTTTAAGAAAAAAAGTTCCGGAAAGGCTGTGAAGTCTTTATTATTTTCAGAAAATGGTTTCCTAACCCCGTGGTTGAGCATGGTTACACGAGTGTCATGGGGAAGTCGTGATTCTAAAAATTTTGCCTCTTCCTTTTGAAGGCACATGGGTCGCTGCCAAAGATAAAGGAGGTTAAGTCCGGGCCCGAGGGCCCTAAGAAAGCTGTGGGCCAGACAGAGCCCCAGAGTGACCAGGCGGCAGCCGTGCCTTCCCTTTCATCAGGCCCTAGGCGGCCTGGGTCCCAGGATCACGTTGCGGAAAACCTCGCAGAGGCACGAGATACCCTCAAGGCCAAGCCTGCCCTCGGGCCGAGTGAGGAGGCCTCGCAGGGACCCACGGGGTCGAAGCGGGTGCGGGGACCGCAGCAATCCCCCAAGGACCGGGGGTCGAGATCGACGCTGGCCCGGGCTGCCCAGGTGTCGGGGCCGGGTGGGCTCTGTCTAGGCTCACCTGCCGCTGTGCTAGGAAGCTTTCCCAAAGATACACTGTCCAGGAGAAGAGCAGCACAGCCCCGAAGATACGCTTCTCAGCCGGCATCTCCCACATCGCATCCAGCGACGCCCACATCCCCATGGCCACCCGGTTCCGCCGGCTCCTTCAGCGTGCACCAGTGCCACACCGACACCAGTCCCCTCAGAGCGTCCCCGCAGTGCCACCGCGATATCCGTCCCTTCCGAGCGCCCCTACACCGACACCCGCCTCCATCCCACCCCCTCCGCGCAGCCCGCAGTGTTACACCAACACTCTTCCCCATGGCGACGCCCCCAGGGCCTCCTACTTTCTGCCGGAAAAGGACAATCGCGCCTTCCCCACTTCCGGCCCGAAGCGGGCGGGAGTCCTAGTGCTGAGTTCCGCCCTCAGTCCCGGCTCGGCGGCGCGCTGCGGTCGCGCTGGGCTGCGTTACACTAGCTTTCTTCCCCTTCCCTCCCTTGCACACCCGGTTCCCGCCGAGGGGGTTCCGGCCCCCCTCCTGGGGCCGGCAGGGCGGTAGAGCTCGCTTTCTCCCCGGCGGCAGGCGCATCCTTCGGGCGGGGGCTCGCCCTGGCTTAGCCGGGCAAGGCGAGACGGCTGGTAGTGCGGACACGGCGGGGGCTGACACAGACTGGGCCGCCGCTCCGGCCCTGAAGCGGCTGAGAAGCACGATCCGTGCCCACGCCCGGGAGACCTGAGGGCCAAAGGGTTACCTAACAGTGGGACTAGGGACTAAAAGGGCAGGATTTTGGACCGCATTGGGGTGTTCCGAGTGAGGGCTGTTGGAGAGTGCGCGGTAGTGATTAGATGTTCATTTAAAGGCGTCGCCTTTGCTCCCCCCTCACCCCAAGTGAAGGTGGGGGTGGCATTTTGCATGAGAGTGTTCTGGAGCAAACCAGGAAAACAAGGTTAAAAACACCTAAACTGAAAGGGCCTTGCTTCCTCTAAGGACAAACTCATGTTAAAGCCCAGGGCCCTGGGCACCTGGGTGGCTCAGTGGGTTAAAGCCTCTGCTTTTTGCTTCAGGTCATGATCCCAGGATCCTGGGATCGAGTCCAGCTTTGGGCTCTCTGCTCAGCAGGGAGCCTGCTTCCCTTTCTCTCTCTGTCTGCCTCTCTGCCTACTTGTGATCTCCCTCTGTCAAATAAATAAATAAATAACCTTAAAAAAAAAAAAAGCCCAGGGCCCTGTTTATCTTGGAATTGAGAAGTGAAATGGGGTGACGCCTGTTAACACATTTATTTGACTTGAAAAGGGAAAAATTTTCTCACCAAAGAAAAGTCTGATTTGGTTAATTGGTTTGTGGAAGAGACTGGCGTTGCTAATTTGCATAATTATTATTTGCAATAAGTTGAGCTAAATCTGCAGCTGCAACTAAAATATATTTAAATTACAGTAATATTGTAATGCTAAAGATGGTTGAAATGAACATGTCCAACTTCCGGACTCTTCCTAAATGCCTCTAAGAGAAAGTAATCAGTATAATTAAAAATCACTTGAGAAAGTGAAGGACTCTAATGACAGGATAACATTCTCTCGCTAGACAGATTGTTTCCGTTTGGTTTTTTGGTTTTTTTGCCTTCAACAGAATTAGTAATAGACCTAATTGACCTGTCAGCTAAGGAAGGAGCACTATTTGGCTTTTGGCTTATCACTCAGAAGGAAACCAAAGAATTGATTGGCATTTCTATAACAAAGTTACCAGCATTCCCATTTACTTATATGAGTAGTATTTCTTGGCACTGTGTCTATGGAAAGAGAAAACTGAAACTGAACCCTGTTAATCTAACCGTAAGAAATAGTCATTTAGATACATGCATTAATTGGTGGGGAAGCCCTATCCATCTCACTAAGAGATGCATTTCCAGTAGAACTTTACCTTTTATATTTATGTATTATCAAAACTTATAATTGTGTCATTTTGAGCAGCTGTATATTAAAGACAATAGTAATGACTACTCAATTCGGAAGAATTCTAATACTCAGAGCTATACAATGACAGGAAAAATTTTTAAATTTCCTTAGTATATATTTTTATCACGAATAAGTGATCAATAAAAGGTCTTTGAAACACAAAAATTATTACCTTTGGATAACATGGGGGAGTAGAAAATAAATATAATTTAGAGATGATTAAAGAACGATATAGAATTACCAAATGTTAAAGAGCTCATTTGTGTAATTTTAAATGGATGATGATGGTCATTGTTATGTAGAGTTTGTTGCCTACATTATAAAAAGTGATTTAAAAGTCTTATCTCAAATTGTCATTATTTACAGTTTGCCAGAGTTTACATTTATTGCAACTATTTACATTTACGGTGAAAACATTTTTTTTTTAAACTTTTAGAGAGGGAAAGAGTGCGCACACATGCACCAGTGTGCATGAGTGGGAGTGCTAGGGTTGGGGAGAAGAGGGAGAGAGAGAATCCCAAGCAGGCTCCATGCCCAGCGGGGCTCCATCTCACAACACTGAGGTCATGACCTGAGCTGAAAGCAAGAGTTGGAGGCTTAACCCACTGAGCCACCCAGCTGCCCCTATATTGAAAATTTTTAAATATCAACTTAAAAATATGAGGGGATAAACTTTTTTTTTTTTTCCAAAATTCTCTCCCTAGTCTGTCATTGCCATGCCCTCTTTGGTCTTCTTATCTTCATCTGTCTGGGTTCCTCCAGCTCCATCCTGCTGCAGTTTGTCCAAAGCTTCAGAGAAACTCCTGCCAACCAAACTGGCTAAGAGCACAGATTTAGAATCAGGCTGGTTGAGTGCCAGCCACAGTTGTATCAAGTATCAGCAAGTTACTTATCCTCTCTGTGCATCAGTTTCTCATCAGTAAAATGAGAATAATAGTACTTACCACCAGGGCACCTGGGTGGCTCAGTGGGTTAAGCCTCTGCCTTTGGCTCAGGTCATGATCTCAGGGTCCTGGGATCAAGCCCCACATCGGGCTCTCTGCTCAGCAAGAAGCCTGCTTCCTCTTCTCTCTCTCTGCCTGCCTCTCTGCCTACTTGTGATCTCTCTCTCTCTCTTTCTCTCTCTGTGTCAAATAAATAAATATAATCTTTTAAAAAAAATAGTACTTACTACCCCTATTGTGAGGGAAAAATGAGAAAAATCATATAAAGCTTTTGGCAATGTGTCTGGCTCTGTAAAGACTAGCTACTAGCTCCCAGTAATGGGAGAAACACATCACAGTGTTATCTGTCACCATGTGTCTGAAGAGATAAGGGAACAGGAAGCTGGTAAGAGGTTTCTAAAAGTGAAGACTAGAATTCACTCGTTCATTCAGTGAATAATGAATATCTGCTAAGTACCAGGCATTGTTCTGCGTTCCTGGGATGTAGCAGTGAACTAGACAGTGAACTTTGTCTCCTGAAGTTTACATTCTTAGTGGACTGGGGTAGATGGAGGGGAAGATGGATAATATGCAAATACATAAGAGTAAAAGTGGGGGAGGTGATAGGTACTATGCAGAAAAGGCAGGGAAAGGGGATACAGCATGTTGGCATGAGGGGTACCTTCCTTCTTTATACAAAATAGTCAAGGAAGGGGTGCCTGAGTAGCTCAGTCCGTTGGCCATCCAACTCTTGATTTCAATTTGTGGTGGTATCAAGTCCTGTGTTGGGCTCCAGGCTCATTGAGGAGTCCGCTTGGTATCCTCTCTTTCCCTCTGGTCCTCCCCCTGCTCTCGCTCTCTTGTTCAAATAAATAAATAAATAAATAAATAAATAAATAAATAAATAAAATCTTTTTTAAAAAGAGTTTAAAATAGTCAAGGAACACCTCTCAGATTGACATTGGAGCATAAACCCAAAGAAAGAGAAGAAGCCACATGGGTATGTGGGCAAAGTGTGCCATGGGGTATAGCAAGTGCAAAGGCCTTACCGCCAGACAAGGTTACCATATTTGAGAAGTAAGAGGCTGTGGAAAGAGGAGAGTAAGAAGGAGGGGGAGGCAGATCACATCAACATGCATAATCCTTTAGTTAAGAGCTTGACTTTTACTCAGAGTGAAATAAGAAGCCATTGGAAGGTTTTGAGCAGAGAAGTAACATCTCTTTGCCCACTGGGTGGAGAATAAATTGAATGGGGACCCAGATGGAAGCAGGGAGTCCAATTAAGGGGCCATTTTGAGAACCCAGTTGAGAAATGATGGGGGCTTAGACTAGGGTGGTATCAGTGGAAACAGAAGTAAAGTAGGGAAAGGGAATCATTTGTTCCCCTGTGCAGAAAGATAATGTTTGTGGGGCGCCTGTGTGGCTCAGTGGGTTAAAGCCTCTGCCTTCGGCTCAGGTCATGATCCCAGGGTCCTGGGATCGAGCCCCGCATCGGGCTCTCTGCTCTGCATGGGGCCTGCTTCCTCCTCTCTCTCTGCCTGTCTCTCTGACTACTTGTGATCTCTGTCTGTCAAATAAATAAATAAAATCTTAAAAAAAAAAAAAAGAAAGATAGTGTTTGTAAATAAAGGGGCTGGTGTGTGTGAAGATCAAAACGGGAGCCTCAAAACAGGTTATTGGCAGGGCTTTGCCAAAGGAGACAGACTGAATTTGGAGGATAAGGATTCTCCTCTCTAGAGTGGTGGACGGTGGAGTAGGATAGTTCATCTACCCCATCTAACCTGAAGGATAAAGTAGCTCTCAAGCCCTTTCTCCATTTTGCCTTAATTCTCTTCTTAGCATGCGTCTGAGTTTCCTTAACTGATGCCCTGTACCTAAGTGCTTTGGTCTCAAGAATGACCCACTCCCCACGCTGGGAATGAATACTTGGTATCAATCTCTTGTGATTGTGGTGTGAATCACACACCCTTTCTGGGGAGCTGAGAACCAAAAACAAGGTGGCTCCCTCAGTTTCTACCACATAGTGCCTCCTCAGAGAAGCCGCCAGCCTGTTCTATCTTCTACATCTAGCTCATTCTATTCTGTCTCCCACACAGAATACTGTATCTATGTTACTCCCCTGTCTAAAAACCTACAGTGATCCATTTCCAACAATATGGTATGACCTTTAAGTGCCTTCATTATCTGACATCAGTCTATTATCTAGGCCTTTCTTCTGACACTTCCCTTTGAAATACCCCAGAGACGTAACTAAGACAAGATGACTGGAACTGTAAGGGAAGACACTGAAATGTAGACAGTGCAAAAAGTGAGACATTGACTTCAATTTGTCCAAATTTCTTTTAATTTTTTTCAAAGTAATCTCTACACCCAACGTGGGGCTCAAACTCATGACCCCAAGATCAAGAATCACATGTGCCACCGACTGAGCCAGCCAGGCGCCCTGAGAAATTGACTTTAAAAGATTGCATGGCGCTCCTTCAGTGGCAGAGTTCACAAACTTCTCACCTACACTGCCAGATAACGCACATTGTCAGTAACTTCCATCTGTTCTGTTCACCACATCATGAATTAGAGCTGATCGGAGGATAAGATCAGTGTCTTACCCTGAAGCCAAAATTCCTCGTTGTAGTTTAGGAAATAGCCAGGGCTTCAGCCACCCTGAAATTCTCCTGTTCTCCAGCCAAGCCACCTCTTTTTTATATGGCTCCAAGGTAATTCCTGAAGCACGAATGCCTTCCATTTCATTGTCTGCCCATGTAACCCTTTACAGGACTACTCGGTGTCACTTCCTGGGCAAAGACTTTCCTGGCCCTACCCTGTATTCACTGACCTGTGTTTACACTGAGTACACTATAGTACACAGAGGTTGCATTTTGATACCAGTATACTGGACAAAAATGATCAAAATTACCCTCATAATCCTTTAGGAAGATGCCACCAGGGAGATGGTTATATTGTCTCCCGTTGGATTGCAAAGTCACTTTTTCTTCAGCATGGCAACAAATCACTGCTTCTTTCTTTGCACAAATGAAATATTTCATTTGGGTGTCAGATAGTTACAAAGTATTTCAATGACCATATAATCATATTTACTGTGGCAAAAATGCACACAGTATGAGGCTTGTGGATTCCTAGACCCACCCATTGAGGGAATGATCTATGGCCATCCTCCCCACCCCCTGCCCTGCCCCATCAAATGAAATGACAGGTAGGTACCTTCCTCCCTCCACCAAGCTGGGATTCACAAAAGAGAATTCAGCTAAGTTCAAGATGATGTGATCCCACTGTATTATATCTAACTCTTCGTTCTGAAAATACCTGCCCAACCAGCCAAACTGGGTGTTCCTGAAGCACAAAGGCTAGATTCCCAAGGACTGTCATAATGCTTAGCCCAGAGTAAGTATCAATGAAAGTTGGATTAAAGTAAAGTGGCCGTTAGGTCCACCCCATCCTTGTCTATCTCTGGGTAATTAATGCAGACATAGTCATAGGCCACATATTTCCCCTTGGGCTGAAGGCCAGCACAAGACTGGCCTGCCTCTACAGGACAGTCACAGCATTGCCCTTCAACAGCACTATTTTGCTGTTTTTATTATATCTAATCCAACCTCTTCAGCATGGAGCTCAAGGCCATATTCTCCGCCCACTTTCCATTCTTTTCCCATGGATTCCAGTTTAGCTCTCCTTTTCCATATGGCTGTTTATGGCCTCCAGCCTACCGAGTGGCATCATTATCTCTGAGACTTTTTTTTTTTTAAGATTTTATTTATTTGTTAGAGAGATTGAGAGCAAGCACAGGCAGACAGAGTGGCAGGCAGAGGCAGAGGAAGAAGCAGGCTCCCCGCCAAGCAAGGAGCCCGATGTGGGACTCGATCCCAGGACTCTGGGATCATGACCCGAGCCGAAGGCAGCTGCTCAACCAACTGAGCCACCCAGGCGTCCCTCTGAGACTTTTTTTTTTAAGATCTTATTTATTTGACAGATAGAGATCACAAGTAGGCAGACAGGCAGGCAGAGAAAGAGGGGGATCCCTGCTGAGCAGAGAGCCCGATGTGGGGCTCAATCCCAGGCCCTTGAGATCATGACCTGAGCTGAAGGCAGAGGCTTAACCCACTGAGCCACCCAGGCGCCCCTGAGACTTTTTTTAAAATGATAACAAATGTTCCTCTTTATTTTTTAAAAATATTTTATTTATTTATTTGACAGAGAGAGATCACAAGTAGGCAGAGAGGCAGGCAGAGAGAGAGAGGGGGAAGCAGGCTCCCTGCTGAGCAGAGTCTCAGATGTGGGGCTCAATCCCAGGACCCTGAGATCATGACCCAAGCTGAAGGCAGAAGGTTAACCCACTGACCCACCCAGGCGCCCCTCTCTGAGACATTTTTAAGATTGTATTTATTGGGACGCCTGGGTGGCTCAGTGGGTTAAGCTGCTGCCTTCAGCTCGGGTCATGATCCCAGGGTCCTGGGATTGAGTCCCGCATCGGCTCTCTGCTCAGCAGGGAGACTGCTTCTCCCCTCCCCTCTCTGCCTGCTTGTGTGATCTCTGTCAAATAAATAAGTAAAATATTTTAAAAAAAAGATTGTATTTATTTATTTGAGAGTGTGAGTGAGCGAGCGAGAGAGCAAAAGAGAGAGAACACAAGATGGAGGGAGGAAGGGAGAACACAAGAGGGCCAGAGGGAGAAGCAGACTCCCCGCTGAGCAGGGAGCCAGATATGGGACCCTGGGATCATGACCTGAGCCCAAGGGAGAAGCTTAACCAACTGAGCCACCCAGGCATCCCTCTCTGAGACATTTTTGACAAATAGTACACCCTACATTACCCCACCACACACACAAGTAGAAGCTAAACCCTGCCGAAGAGAGAGCCAGTCCTTGCAGGATAATTTCAATATAGTTCTCTATCTTTATTGATACACCACCACACACATGAGGGAAAAATGGTGCTTTTCTGGGAAAGATTGGAGTCCATCACATTTCAGATGTAGAAGTAAACCCCGATGTGGGCAAGGGGCTCTGGCAGTCAGAGCAGCTGCAGTAAGGCTCCGAGGAGCAATCCCTCTTCGTGGCAGGTTTGTGGGAAATGATCATTCCCTCCAGGTCCTTCACTTTGTTTTCCACTGCCTGAAGTTTTTTCAAAATTCTCTCTTGCAGGCCCAAGGACAGGAAGAGATTATTGTCTTGAACTGGAAGATTCCCTTCTGGGCTGACCAGCAAAGTCTGAAAAAAATCTGAGCCCTTCTTGTAAAGTTTGTAGATGGTGATTACAAACAACAATATTTTCTAAAACAAAACAACAAAAGTTGAGCGTTACTTGTTTATTCATAGGAATGCCTCAATTCAAAACAAAACAAAAACCTAATAGTAACAATAATCCCTCATTCCTATGCCAAGCCTCTGTTTAACAAAACATCTTCACATCTATTTTGTCTTTTGCTCTTTATCACAAAACAGAGTGATAGGCAGGTCAAGGATTGTTATTTGCATTTAATTAATAAAGATGATGATAATAGATACCATTGCTAAAAATTTGCCACATGCAGGGCTCTGTGCTAGGAGGTTGTTTTGCCTACGAATGACCTATTTACGGAGAAACAGCCCAGAACTGGGTAGCCATTTAAATGTCTTCCAGTTTGGACCCTGACATTGTCCAGCGTCATATACTTGGAATGACAGAGCCAGGACTGAAATCCAGGAATTCTGACTTCCATGTTAAGTTCCCTCAGGACACAGTGGTCGGAAAAACTAGATTTGCTTGTCGTGGGGGAAAACATTTTTTTTTTTTTTTTAATGACCTAGGACAGATTCCTGTCAGGAGACAAATTAAAAACCAATCATCTTTTTTCCTTATTATTGTAACTGGCACTGTTTACTGAGTATTCATCATATGCTGAGCTTCTATACACACAGTATCTCCTTTAATCCTCATAACCACCCTGAGGGAGGCACTATTGACAAACCCATCTTACAGATGAGGAAACTGGGGTTTTTGGAGGCTGGTTGCTCTCAGTTCACACAGCAAGTAAGAGGACCAAGGTTTGAGACCCAGCAGTCCAACTCCAGAGCTCATGCTATTAACCACTTATTACACTACCTCTCTCTTGGGTGAGGAGTCTGGACGGCTGCAAATTCACCTAATTGAATTGGACATTAACCAAACAAGAGCAGAACCCAGAATTATAGATCACAGTGTGGGTTTTTTTAATCTATTATTTTTTTTGCCTTATAGTCTTCTATTAGCTAATTGAAATGTGTATATACTCACATATCCTTGTTAGGTATTTAGGTTAGGTGGATTATAGTAAATAACATTTTGGAGAAGATTTGAATTTGGAATCCTAAAAATTAGGTTCAAATCTCAGATTTGCCAGTTTTTAACCATCTGTCAACTTGGTTCAGTGATAACTAAGTTCCCTCGCCCACAAGACCGACATGATACTCCCTACCTTGCCTACCATGCAGGGTTTTGAAAGGTTAAGAGAATGCATGTGACCGTGATTCCTCGACAGTAATATATATGAAAAAAGTGAATGCTACAAAATGATCCAGTAAAAACTTCTCTCAGCATTTACTAAATAAACCTTAAGAAAGTCCTTTTAAAATCCTACCCCCTTAAGATTTCCACTGAACCTCAATGGATCTCAGTTTGTCATATGAAAATAATCTCTGTCCATCTCACAGAATTGTTGGGATTCTAAAAGCATTTTGACTATATTGTAAATATAACTATTTTGCTGGCGATTAAACTATTAAGTTATTATCATGGTGATTAGATGTAAAACCCTAAATGTTTCTTACAATCCCAGCCAATTATACTTCTAGTCCCCAAAAGAACTCCAGTATATATATTGAGCCTGTTATTGTTAAAACAAGGAAATAATGAAAATATTGTGATGCCTAAATGAATATACATGCCTTGGTATCAGTTACAGAACAATGTCACAGTAAGAATAGAAAGGCCAAACCCAAGACTCCAATTATATTTGCAATGCCTATTCTTTTAAAAGGTACCCCTCACGGTCTCAGCACATAGTAGGAAATCAAAGATGAGTATGTGATCAAATAAATTTGGGGTTAGGCTGCCTTCTCAGTTTGTGAATTTTTTTAATCTATTTTATTCTAAAACAAGCCAAAGACCACTGTGAGAAAGAGCATTTTATGCTCAAAACCTAATTGGCAAAAGCTTTTAAGGTTAACCCAGTTTCAACCAATTTCAGAGACTAGGGTTCACCTTTGCTCATCTGCATGGTCTTAAAATTGGGTAGCGGCAATACAGGAGAGAGCTAACTAAATTTCAATTTAGAACTATTTAAATTCCTCTGTAACGAAAGAGTATGACCTGAATTGACTGAACACTTCGTTTCCATAAGGCATATACTCCTACTGCCAACAAAAGCAAAAAGAAAATCCCCAGGATAACTTGCACAGTTGGAGCAAGGTTATCTAGTAGACCCAAATTTGTTTGCTGAGGTGGACTAGTGTCTCCCAGAAGATTTGCTTGCAGCCAATTCCATATCGAGCTCAAAGAAAGATAATCTACGATGTTGTCCCAGACAGATGAAGATGAAGGAGAAGATGTTGACATTTTAATAAGAAAGCAGCTCCAGGAACTACATGTGCAGAGGCTTCAGGAACCTAGATATGAGTTAGCGAGAGCAACCTGGGAGCCCAGGTGTTCTAGAGCCTTTATGAACTGTGCATTATGATGTCACTGTTCTAAAGGTCAGCTTGCTTTCCACTCACCCAGCGAACTTTCTCACTCAAAACCAACCAGGCACTGGCTTGGATTTTCAGTTCAGTCATATTGCTTTCCTTGATTTTTGACAAGCTCTAGCTATAGCACAGCACTGTCCAATAGAACTTTCTGCAATGATGGAAATATTCTGTATCTACTCTGTCTGATATGGTAGCCACTAGTAACTTGGAATGTAAATAGTGTGGCTGAGGAATTGATTTTTACATTTTATTTAATTTTAATTACATTTAAGTAGCCAATGTGGCTAGTGGTTACCTTCTTGAAGAGTGTAGTTATAGAACATTTCCGACGACGCATGGCAGGGACAGCAATTATTTTCACATGGCAAATGAGAAAACAGGTTAAGTGGAGATTTGAGGAGAAAGTTTAAAGAAAGCTTTCCTAAAGAGTTAATAGTTTACTCAGTAAATATGGAGGGAGGTTATTACTGGATTATTTTGCAGCATTCCCTTTTTTCACATGTCACTATTGTTTAGAAATTGTGATCTTTGGGGAGACTATTTAAATATATTTGAGCCTCATTTTGCTCATCTGTTTACAGATGGAGATTCCACATCCTTTGCAAAGCTTATATTAGAAACAGATGATATAATTTTCTAAACACTTTGTAAACTATAGCGTGCTATACAATAACTTATATGGCATGTTATCAAATCAATTATTTACTGACTAGTACCTATCTACATTCAGCAAGGAGGTATGAAAACATAGCATGTATGGTCCTCACCCAAAACACTTATGAGAAAAGAGTTCATACACATTTTTATTCTAAATTGAGATCAATTGAAGACAGCAAGAATCCAAATGAGGATTTGCACCAATAGGAGGGGGAGAGGCAAAAAGGAAGAGGAGAAAGGGTCATTTATGACAGTTTTTAGAAAAATACTGTCTGATGCTATTCCAATTTGTTCATTCTGGTCAAAATAACAGTAATAGGGGGGCTTGGCATAGGAGGAATAGTTGTTCTGTTCTTGCAGGAAGGGGTGGTATGGCAAGTTCCTTGGGGTGTTAGAGATACATCCGGAAAATGGAGTCTAGTGTGCTGTTGGAAATGTAGTACTTGTCAGTGTGAAATAATGCACTGATTTACAAGTGACTGCTACTGATGTTGAACCGTAGTCTGTGAATGACAACAGTCAGAATCCTTTCTAGCAAGGCATAAGAGTGAACTCAGATAAGACTTGGGATTTGGCTAGTACAGGTTAAACACAGGTCAGGAACCATTGAAGAATGGTAACCAGAAACTTTGGGGAAAGATAGGGCTGTGACAACTAAATCATTACTTGAGACTCTCGATACTAGAAAAGAGCTCCCGATTGCATGGCACCTCACACTTCACTTTTAAAGCACTTAACACAATTATAGTTATTTGTGTAATTTTTGGCTTAACATCTGTCTTCCCTGATTGTTGTAAACCTAAGGAATATGGGGACCATGTCCCTTTTACTGACTACTGTAACTCTATGGCTTGGCACATAGCGGACATTAAATATTCAGTGACTCCAAAGTCCCCTGGAAGAATTCTAAATATCCGTATGGCCTAATCTATTCATTCATCAAGTGCCTATTACTGTATTTGTGTACTTGTTCAGGTAGAATCTTTATCGAGTAGCCGTTAAGAGGATAGGCCTTTGGGAGTGCAATGGATCTGGGTTAAAATTTTTGGCTTTCCTATTTACTAACCTTGTTACCTTGAGCAAATTATACTTAACCTGAGTAATAATATCTTCACTTGTGAATTGGGAGTAATTCCTACCTTGTAGGCCTGTAATGAGAATTTGGTAATTTGTATAAAAGAACAAGCTACCCATACAGGTAAGTTGCAACTATTATTTGTAGTGACATCCATGACCAAATACAAGGTATTATCGATCTGAGCAGTGTAAAGTGCCTTAAAAGAAGCTAGTCCGAAAAGCCCATTTATAATCTGCCTTCTTGTATACCTGAAAACGTCCAGTGAAGAATTACCACTATGCAAGGCATCTCAGCCCACCTTTAGTCAGAGCCATGCATCCATCTATCCAGCCATCCAGCCAGCAGTCACTTACTTCCACCCAGTAGTCTTCCACATCAGACTGTCTCAGGACTTGTTGGCATACACACTGCCGCTTAGTGACTCGAGCAATGCCTCCTTTCATGCCTTCAGAAGGTTCTTCATCGCCTTTTAAACAGAATCCAAAATGTAGAAGCTGGTTACATGACACTAAACTACCTGGTTGCTGTTGACCTACCAAGCCTTCTTTTTCTCTTTCCCATCTTTACTCTCAACACTAGCTATAGCAGACTTGTCAGTGTCATGAACACACCACCAAGCATTAGCGCACAGTAGGATTACCCTCTCTGGCTAATTCCTAGTGGTTCTTCAGGTTTCAGTTCAAACATCACTTCCTCAAGGTAGTTTTTCCTGGCGTTTTTTGAGGTCCCATTGCAGCCACAGCACTTTTGATTGTCTATCTTCTTTAGACAGAAGACTGTATATCTTCTTTATAAGACTCTAACCTCCACAATGCAGGAAACCTACCGTGTCAATGTTCAACACATAGGAGCCAGCAGATGTTACCGGCTTAAGTGAATATTTGGATATAGCTTTGCTGCACTTCCAGTCTTCTCTATTTTTCAGGCTAAACCTGTCAAATACAGGTTGACAGGTTTTTAAAATCTCCTATCCTGGTTACCTTTCTCAAAGTGGTTCAGACCTCCAAATGCAGTCTGTCACAGAATCTATTCCTACAGATGTAGACCAAGCAGGTCAGATTACAGTGGGGCACTCTTTCCAGACTCAGCTCTGCCTAACACAGGGTTTTGTCCCCCAGTCAGCAGGATAAAGCCATGAGGTACCACAGTCTGTTGTGGGGGTGGGAGGTGAGGAGAAGGGACTGAGCAACTTTTCTGATTTTTACAAGTTTCTCTCAAAAAGAAAAATGGGACTCAGAAATGAACCAGTTTTCCTCTCTTTCCTCAAATGAGGAAATGGTCAATAATAGCTGTGTGATTGGAACTGGATTTGCATGACCTGGCTTTTAGTTACATTTCAAACTTTATCTCCCATTATTCACTTCCATAAGCAATATGCTCAGTTTAATTATAGAACTGTGGTTTTTTGTACTTTAAATGCCACTTGCAACCTTCCAATGTTCTTCCTTCACATGAAGTTCCCCTGATGCCCTTCCAGTCAAAAGAAATTGGGAGACAAGTCTCCACCTATACCCAGCTTTTATCAGCTAGACAAAGCACTTCACCCTTAAGTTTTTATCTGTCAAATGAGGGTAAAAGTACCAATACAGAAGTTATGAAAATTCAGGAAGAAAATCTATGGCTTAGTCAGCTCAGGTCATGATCCTGGGGTGCTGGGATTGAGTCCTACATCAGGCTCCCTGTTGAGCTGGGCTCTGCTTCTCCCTCTCTCTGCCCCTCCCCTCCAAAAGGCTATCCTGTATCTCCTCACAGGTGAGGAAACTGAAGTCAACAGAAATTAGCTAAAGGTCCCAAGGAGCCAGTAGTTGTGCTTTCTCACTCTCTTACAAAAAAAAAAAAAAAAAAAGTGTAGCTATAATTATCCTTATTATCCTGAATTCTCACAGTACTTTCTTTGTTCTAGTCGTTGCTTCACAAATTCTTCCATGCCTATGAATCATCTACAGAGATTTTACTAAAATGCAGGTTTGTGGCCAGAAGCTCTGGAGTGGGGCCTGGACTGACAGTCAACACTTCTAACAAGCTCCAAGGTGATGCCCATGCTGCTGGTCCACTATCACACCTTGATTAACAATGTTTAAGCTACCCCAGCCCTCACATGAAAGCTTCACACTGGGAGATGCTTTAACAAATTTACTTTGGAATTTTTATCTCCCAAAGCATCTGAAACAGTCTCTAAATATGGGTGCACTTAAATATTTGGTTAATGACTAACTCCATCCTCCAGTGACTATGCCCTTGGCAATGCAGATCAGAAGTAGGCAACCTGGGACAAAGAAGAGAGGATAGATTTGGGATGGAACCTCCAGGAATACTGATCAAAACCTTTCTTCTCCATCATTCCCCACCCTCTCTTTCACACTTATTCATGAACATGGGGAAACAATGAAACAGAATTCTGGGTAGGATAGAATAAAAGTGTTGGGCACTCCCAATTTATACCCATCATTTAGGGAGCCTTCTTGGATTTTTTAAATTCAAGCCTTTTTAAGGCTCTGAGGGGCACTTAGGTGACTCAGCCAATTAAGCCTCCAACTCTTGGTTTCAGCTCAGGTCATGATCTCAGGATCATGAGATGGGCTCTGGGCTCGGTGCGGAGTTTGGTTTTTCCATTCCCTCTGTTCCTCCCCCGATCTCTAATTAATAAATATAATCTTTAAATTAAAAAAAAGGCTTTAAGAACGAAGCCAATGCTTCCAGGTTTGTACCAGCATGGGGATAAATCCCAAAGATGCATCAAGTAGAAATGATAGTACTAAAAACTACAAGAATTAACTCTCTGACCTTCTGTATTATCAGAGAACTGCACGTGCTACATTTGACATAAAACACTGTTTTTAATAAAAACCAAATAAAGCAAGATGCTCCAGCTGGAACAGAAAGTAATCTTATGATGAACCATTTTGGCTTGCACTTGAAGCAAACTTTCAAAACAGTTCTGAAAAATAGGGTTTGGTTCCACCACAAACAGACTCACTTGGTCCTTTCAAGGGATAGAAATTAGGAGTAGCTAAGTGGATGTAGTTCAGTCTTAAGCAAATTAGCAACTTTCTCTTGTTCTGGGCTAAAAATCTCTAGTATAAGGAATTTTAAGAATGAAGCCACCAGATGTTTCTCATACTCAGATCACAGAGTGCCTTTTTCAAGAGGCTATCCTGTATCTCCTCACAGGTGAGGAAAACTGATGCCAACAGAAATTAGCTAAAGGTCCCAAGGAGTCAGTAGTTGCCTTAGCCTCTAAGATGTTCCATGATTTCTGCCACTTTTCCTTTCAAAAGGTTCTTATTTGAGAGCCCTCCGTTACCTACTGGGATCTGAACCAAGAAACCACAGGGTACGGGTGTGCTTTAGTCTTAGGTTAAGGAGGTGGCAGAATGAAATTCCTTAAGAGCCAACAAAACAAAGAACAAAGTTTAAGAGTCAGAGAAAAGATCTTAAAATCCTAACCACGGACATGAAAAGGGATGTTAGGAGTGTCTGAATCACTTCACTGCTAGCTAATGAAAGTGACTGAGAATCTCACAAGGAACAGAGAATAAAGCTGCTGTTATTTGTAAGAACACACTGCTTTCCTTGTCATCAGACATACATGGCTCACAATCCACTGAGGCTCAACACATCCAAAGACCAAGCTCATCTTGGCTTTCCATCCTCTTCACCAAATTTGTTTCCACCTTCTGAATTTCCTCCTCAATTGGATGCACCACTACCGAACTGTTCAGTTTTCCTCAAAATATTTTTTTCACCCTCCAAGGCCTACCAACCCTCTTTAAATTTCTCAATTTCATCTCCTTTCTTGTTCTGCAGCTGTCATTATAAAGTCTCATCACATTTGCCTCTCATACTTCAAAAGTCTTAGTATTGGTTTCCATTCTCAGCCCCTCAAATCATACTCGTAATCTACAAATTATTAATTTAACATTATTAAAATTAATAATGTTATTTTGTTCAAATCCTCCAAAGGCTCTCAGCTGCCTGTGGACTCAAGTCCAAACTCCTTAGCATTCATGGTTGGGTTCCTGCCCGACTAGCTCTATAATAATCTCATCACCGCAGTGCTCCCCTTTCACTGCAGCCTACCAAATTCTTTGTAGTTCCCTGGAAACATGATTGCATCCATCTATGCCCATCATGTTATGCTTTCTACCCAGACAACTTTTCTTCTACCTGAACAACTCCTGGACATTTTTTTGGGGGGGAGTTACCTTGACTCTGAGAGCTAATTCCTTAATTTCAGAATTTTATTTGCACAAAAAATTTTAAGACAATCATCATTCAGAAAGAAGCTTGATCTAAGTGGTTTGGTTAATAAAAACAAAAAACTAGTGGGGCAAAATACTAGTGCACATTCCAGAAAATACAGGTGCAATTTACGTATGGCATGAAAACTCATTATGATTAAACAAGAAATGGGTGAAAAATTGTAATTTATTGAAACTCAACTCAAAAAATATAAGATGCTGTAGTGTACAATATATTACACAAAGCACCCTCAGGTGCACATTCAAGTCAAGTAAGAACTCCATATCCCTTTCCCTAGCCCTCCCACCCTGGGATTTTAGTATTTGTTCCATATACAATCATGCACACTTAATTTGAAAAAGGAAGCCCCAATATATTTTGATGTATTAATTAGCACCAAACAAGAGTACAGTTCCATTTTTTTAATAAACAAACAAACAAAAAAAAAACCCCAATCAATAAACCAACTGGAGAGCTAATGGACTCAGCCAATACTGCTGACATAGATATTATACATTCATGTAAATACACAGCCTACTCTACCCTAAACAACGGTGTGGCTGGTTCTCAGCCTTTGTTCAAGTTGGCAATTGTCCCCATGTTGCAGTGTTGGAGCCAGTCTGTTTCTAAAACAAAATTGCTATTTAGGAACTTCCTACACAAAGCTCATCTGTCTTTTTTGTTGGAAACAAGTCTAAAATTGGTGTGGAAAACTTAGATCTTTCAAGGACAACCACTGGCCGAAGATAATGAAGCTGTTTTAAGGCAAGCTCTCCACAGTCTGTTAATGCTTTGTCCAATACAACCCTCAGGTTTTCCAAGGAAGGAACTGCTGCTGTCTCAGCTACTATCAAAGGTGGGATTGCAGTCAGGTTCTCATGAATTGCAGAGTCATTGGAAGAATGAGGTATGTCAACTTCAGGATCATTGTCATTCACCATATTATTTGCCATAACACTCCCTGTCAAGTCATTACTGGGTTGTGAAGAATTACTTAATGTTAAGTGCTCCGAAGGCTCCCAATCATCAAAATCATCTTCCTTCTCTTCACTTTCCTGAATAAATTTCAGAAATGAAGATTCAAATCCCATAGGTTTATAAGTCTTCAAATCAAATGACCTGGGCTGTGAATGCTTCCTAAAATTCTCTTTTGGGACATGGGTTGAATTTTTTACAGTGTTTTCCTGCCCTGAACTTTGCTGCCCAGTTTCGGAGTCTTTGATCCTTGGTAAAGGCAGCTGGAAACTTGTGAAGTAAGTCCCACTTTCAGTCCCACTAGGATTAGGTATGGAATTTTCTATTTTACAAGGAGGAGGCTGAACTATATTACATTGTTCCAAAGAAGTGGCTTCTGAACTATGGTTACATTTCAAAGTTCCTCTGTAGAGCAGATTATCTGCATCAAACACTGGTTTGCTTTCTGTACATCCTTTCTGACCTCCTTCCCTTTCACCTGGATGAAGGGAATCCGTGTTCTGGGCAGGCACGCTACTGTCACCTGGGGAATGGCTGTGCTTTGTGTGCTCTGATTCACAGCTATTTTCTTCTTTCTTTATATAGGGCTCTGCTTCAGAAGGGGGCTCCTCCTTAATTTTGGTACCATACTTAACACAGACGACAAGATTTTCCATCTGTTGCTCTAAATAGGCACTACTCATCTGATGGGTACGTTTATAATGCCTCACTATGCTGCTCTCCAGCTTCACCACAGATAAGCATCCTTGAACCATGCAGGGATACTGTGTGTGCTCAGACTGCTCCACACACATATGAAGGGCTTCAGCTCTTGTTTTAAAACTAATTGGTGCCTTCTTTTCTTTGATTAAACTACATTTTTTAGCCTTAGCATTAAATGATCTCCTGGTAGTCTGATGTCCATGCCCTTGAGCGAGTGCCGTCGGACATACCTTTTCACTCCTTAGTAGCCTTTCATTTGCCACTTTCTGGCTTCTAAACAGATCATCGTAATAGTCCTTATGCCGGTAATATACATGTTGAGAATAATTACTACGATGGGTGAAAATCTGACCACAGCCATTAAGATCACAATGAATTTCATAATCTGAATGTATTTCTCCTTCAATATTATGCTGTTCCATCAAGTGGTGCTTCAACTTGCTGAATGTGTAAAAAACAGCAGGGCATTGGGGCTGGTTGCAGGAAAACCTTGCTGCAGATTCAGCTTCGGAAAGCACTTTAGGCTCTTCGATATGGTCTAGGTTATGAGAGTCACTACAGTGCTTCGCAAGAGCTTTGGAACATAGGAAGCGTTTGTTACATTCCTTGTATTTGCAAGCAAATATCTTTTTACATTTGACAAGTTCCCTTTTGGTTCTTGCTTTGTCTTTCTCTAAACATAATTGTTCTTTGTTGTACTGATGTACAGTTCTGTAATGACGAATCAAGCCTTTTAGATTGGTGAATGAGGAATTGCAAGTTTTATGGATACAATGGAATGGTTTGTGGTATTTATTCAAAATATAGCAGAGATTTCCTTTAGCAACAGTTCTCCTGCTACCTCGTCCCTCTCGTCCTTCTCGTTCTTCTCTATGGCCACCTATTGGTGATGAAATATCAGAGGTCTTACTTTCTGTTTCTTCACAGGATGACTCCAAATCTGTTTCTGAACTGCATTCATCCTTTTTAGAGTGACAGTGTGGCTTCTCAGAGTTACTGCTGGGATCACCGCCAAGTTCTGAAGAGCAATCACCTTTCAATCTATCTACTGAGCATGGGCCTTCATGATCACATTTTTCATTATCTAATAGTTTGTGAGTTACTCTGTCACTGCCAATTTGATGTTTATTTTTATAATGAATCCTAAGGTGTGTTTTTCTTGTAAATGACCTTTGGCAAATATGACACTGGAATGGGGAATACCGATGTTGAAACATGGTTAACTGCAGGACTTTTTCTTTTGAATAATTGTGTTTTTTAAGATAATGCATTAACAAAGCCTCTCTGGTCACAAATTCATATTTGCATCCTTGAAGCTCACAGAAAAAAGGCTTAGCTGCCAACTGTGCAAGGTACTGACTTGGCATATTCTCATCTTGATTCTGAAAGTTAAGGTCTGAGATAGTAGGTGAAACCGACTGAAGAGACTTAGCACCACTGGATGGGTACCCCTGCAATGACCCTGAGAAAGATCCATGTGTTATTGAGTTTTTCAAGCTTAAATGTTTCAAGCGTAACAAGAGTTCCAACATGGTATCCTCTGTACACGGCCTTTTAGAAGCACAAATGGAAGCTTCTGAGGAATAACCTTGATATTCTCGTTTGCATTTAGTATGGATATTATGATCAAGACCTTCATCTGGAGAGTCACTATTTGTATCTGAGCTGGGTTTAGGTTCTGCATCAAACTTTTCAGTTGTTTGATTATGTTCATTACCCAAACAGGGAAAGAGATCTTTTGTCTTTATCTTTTTGGGTTTGAAATGGTATGGATGAACCTTCCGCAGATGCTTCTGCATCCCTCTTGCATTTTTGTATGTGGACCCACAGCCATCAAAACCACAGGTAAACTTAGTCCCATCAAAACAAACTGCCACACTGGAACATTTTTCTTTTAAACTGGAGGGCACGAAGACTTTCTCATGAGATAATAATATATCCTGCATGGTTTCAGAGTGATCCAGTGTATCAATTAATTCTTCATTCATGGAAGCTGAAGAGCTATGACTTAACTGATCACTAGAATTACTGTCACTGTTTTCTTTCAGATTTTCTGTAGTTTCTATTTGAGAACTAGCTGATCCTGCACAGAAAAGAAGATCCTCTGGTAAATGTGATTTATCAGTTTGGTCAAGTAGATGGGGCTGATCAATACAATCTTGCTTTTCACCTGGTGTAGCCTCCTCAAGTTTCACTGATTTCTTCACATCTCCATTTGAACTTTCAACATTATGCATCGAGAGGTGATCCTGGTATTCAATTTTGGAATAATAGAACTTTTTACAGCCAACAAAGTTGCATGTGTAAGACGCATCCCGAAAGTGTTGTGCTTCATGGTGGTAAAGCTGTCCCAAGTCACTGAAAACAATATTACAGCCATTTAATTCACATTTATAACGCAGATCATCATGTTTTTGTTTATGGTTAAGTAGTTCATTCACTGATCCAAACCTTGCATAGCAATCTATAGATACACACATATAAGGTTGAGGACCACAATGCACTTGTTCATGCTCCCGCAGGTGAAAAGCAGACATGAAATGTCGTCGACAGTAAGTACACTTCTCTCTTCTGTTTTTCATATCCAAGTAGTGCTTGGCATTTTCATCATTATTTTGGTGTTCAGCTTTAAGATGCACACTTAAGTATTTAAACTGCTTAAATACACGGGAACAGTCTGTGCCAGGACATGGGTACAAATCTCTGTCTTGCAGGTGGCAATCTTCTAATTTGCTGAATGTGACATATTCATGAGACTCTCCTTTGGCTTGTTCATCTAATGACTGGTTTTGCTCCAGGGTTGCAGAGGGGCTCTTGGGACAAATTCCTTTTTGAGAGCTTTTCAACAGTAATTTCTTTCTAGAGCGGTCCCTTCTGCTTGGTGGCATTTTAACATGTTCCATCACATGAGGAACAAATATTTCTTTTCTCTTGAATTTTTTAATACAAACCGGACAGGTATAAATTCCATCTTCCATATGCATCTTAGAATGATGAAGAATCCTGGCCTCTATACATTCCCGCTTACATAACAAACAAAAAAATTTATACTGAAGCCACCTCTGGTATCTTTCAGAAGAACCAATGGGTTTTTTATCTCTTTTCTCCTTATGCTGATCTGTCAGATCTCTTCTTCTATACTGTTTGTCTTCTTTACCTTCCTCATAGTCACTGAGAAATGACTCTAAAACATCTGTGTCATTAATTGACATTTCGTAGCCACTTAGATCATCATCAGAATCGGAGGCTTCTTGTCCTAGCAGTTGGTGGCAGTGTCGTTTCAAAGTTTTCCAGTCCCAAAATTCAGGATCAAAAGGCCAGTGGGCCTTTAAAGCTAGTAAGAGCTCACATCGGAGAGAATTTGGAACTGGTGCATTCTCTTCATCAAATTTTTGATCTGGCTGCAAATACAGTTCTTCCAACATATTGAATCCATCCAAACTGGGTTCAATTAAGAATTCTGTAAGCTGACAGGCTCGTCTGACTTCTAAATCTTCTGGTAAAAGACAAGCAATTGTTTTACAAACTGAAGCCTTCATTTCTTCATCCTCACTTGATCTGAGTTGAAGAGCTCTGACACACAGTAAAATTGACACCCCAAGACCAGCATCTTGTGCCTATAAGAAAAACGGGGGGAGGGGAGAAGGGAGTTATTATTCTTTTACATTATGGAAATATTGCATAACTTTCACTGGTAAGACATATACATCTCAAAACTTTTAGAATTCTTAAATTTATCTTTAATCTTTCTTCCTGCAAGTTACATTTAGATCCTTTCTTATCTCAACATGCAAAGGACTGGATTAAATGTTACAACCACAAATAGTTACAATGTACATTTATAGAATGTCCAACTTTATAAGACAATGCATACCAAAGCAATCTCTAACCCTTACGGAATATATGTCAAATGTATAAACAATAAAGGTACATGAACTCAAAGGAATTCAGGATAAATAAAGTCACTGAAGGATTCAAAAAAGAACTGTCTTAAGCTGCTTAGGAAGGACAGGGCTTAAATAAATGGGTATAAGAGGAAATACCTGTATAAAAGTGAGTTTAGGAATCAATTCAATTGAAGAAACACATGTGTCATGAACAGCTGGGTATTTTCAAAATCTTAAGGCTAAAATAAATGATTCTCCCCATTTCCTCCCCGGTCTTTTTTTTTTTTAGAGAGTGGGAAGGGGCACAGCGAGGGAGAGAATCTTAAGCAGGTTCCATGCCCAGCATCCAGCCCAACATGGGGCTGGGTCTCACAAACCTTGAGATCATAACCTGAGCTGAAATTAAGAGCCCAATGTTTGACTGAGCCACTCAAGGGCTCCTCTGCATTTTCTCCTAAAGGAATTAGTACTTTAGTACTAATTAGCTATAGGTGTAATGTATTTCAGCTTCCCATGGGAACAACAACAGAAATTTAAAAATCTCTCTATAGCAACAGGTTCTCAGAACTAATAAAAAATCAGGAAAAAGATCTGGTCATGTGATAAAATGCTAGTGCATACTAATGACTTATGTGAGAGGCTGAAATGGAATGTGAAAATATTATAAACAAAGACAAGTGGAATTATATGGCTGAGTGGCTTAAAATACGGTACTTAGGAGCATAAAAAAGTTTTTAAAAAAGTAACCTCAAACAAACAAATAAAAAAGGAATCTCTATGCCCAAAGAGTCGGTCAAATTCACAACCCTGAGATCAAGACTCGCATGTTCTACCAACCAGGTGCCCCAAGAGCACAGAATTTTCAGACTTCGATGGCCTTTGAACCCCAGCTTCACTGCAGTGATGAGTTCTTAACTCCTAAGCTGTTGCTGCCTCATCTATAAAATGCTAACAGCAGTGATAGTATCAGATTTTCCTCCTAACATTATTCTAAAAATGAAGTAAGATAATATAATTACTACATTGTTAGTACATCTTAAGTATTCATCAGAATACCATGTAAAATAACTGAGGATAAGTTCTACTGTTCAAACTGGTCATCAATTTGTTAAGCAATTATTCTGTGCTGGGCACCATTCCAAATTCTAGGAACACAAAGAAACAACTATCATCAATTTACAGAACCCTTACTACATTCTAGGTATTACTTCAAATACTTTTTTTCATATATTATCCCCATTTTATAGATGAAGAAACCATGGTTCATAATGTTAACTGCCCCAAATCACCAAGTAGTGAGCAGAGGAAAAAGGATGTAAACTTAAAGCAATCTTTGTGCATGACCTCAGTTCTTAACCACTTTATAGCCAGTAAGAAGGTTATCTAACATGGCTATAATCTATGTGCTCTGGATATAATATGCCACACCACTCTTGTTCAGCTATCTGGTTTAAAATCAATTTAGTCATGTCCATCAATGCCTTCAAAATTCAGCTCCACATTCCATATCCTAATTCTAATTTATTCACCATTCTTTTAAGAAGTAACTCCTTGTTATAGCTGTTCAGAATGTATAACAGTGTTTTTTTATTCATTTTTTAAAAAAGATTTTATTTATTTATTTGTCAGAGAGAGAGAGTGAGCACAGGCAGACAGAGTGGCAGGAAGAGGCAGAGGGGAAGCAGGCCCCCTGCCAAGCAAGGAGCCCGATGTGGGACTCGATCCCAGGACGCTGGGATCATGACCTGAGCCGAAGGCAGCTGCTTAACCAACTGAGCCACCCAGGCATCCCTGTATAACAGTGTTTTTAGACTTGTTTTTTGTAGACAGTGGTTTTTGAAAAGTGCTTAGCGATTTCATAGATTTTACCATTTCAAACAAATTTGGCTATTTAAGAAAGAATGGGCATTCTTTGCTATTTATCGTTGTCTTCTAAAAAGGAGTTAGGGGCGCCTGGGTGGCTCAGTGGGTTATAGCCTCTGCCTTCTGCTCCGGTCATGATCCCAGGGTCCTGGGATCGAGCCCCACATTGGGCTCTCTGCTCAGCAGGGAGCCTGCTTCCTCCTCTCTCTGCCTGCCTGTGGTCTCTGTCTGTCAAATAAATAAATTTAAAATAAATAAATAAATAAATAAAAATAAAAGAGTTAAATAATAATTTGTTGAGAACCTATGAGTTATTTTAAAACTTATCAGGCCCTCCAAGTCCCCTGTGCTCTGATTTAGAAATGATAATCTTCTATCACATTATGCAATTTGTCAAAAGACCTATGGCTAGTCTTCACTATGCTACAAACTAGGTTTATGATCCTTACAAGTCACATACCTCCAATTTTCATCCTCTTCATTACTAAAGAGAAGGAATTAAACTAGACAAAGTCTTGTTTTGCAAACAGTAAGCACTGTATATTCCACCAAAAAGGGCCATATGGCCAAATAAACTGGATTCAAGATGATCCCTCTTCTTTCATTTCAAACTTTCATTTCAAACATCATGGTATGTGATGATCTAGTATAAGCTATTTATAGAAAATGGAAGCCCAGAAAATAAAGAAGTACTATTATAAAGCCATTATACACTCACAGTTGCCTCCTCCAAGAGGCCTAAACTCCACACAACCTTTTTAGCATCATTAACCTATTCCATTCCAAGGGCTATGTCACTGGTTACTAGTTGTCTCCCAATATCCTCTCCCCTCTTTTACTATAAAAACAGAATGCCTGATTTCTATCTGGTTACAAAATAACCTGAAATAATGAACATATTTCCTCTCCCTTGCAGCTACATATGGCCATGTGTGTGTGTATTGGAGGGAGTGAGGAAAAGGTGTAGTATCATAGCGTTTGTGTGGTTTGCCCCTCTCTCATCTCCTGCCACCTTGCTATCTAGAATGGAGACATGATATCTAGGATTAGAATATATAGGTCTCAGAATGAGATGGAAACTGTGTTGATGGCAGACAGACAAAAAAAACCCCTGGCTTTCTGGTATGTGCAGTCATTAAAAGCAACCTTGGCCTGTCTGCCTGGATTATCTATCTATATGAGAGGGGGAGAAACTTCCATCTTCTTGAGACCACTACTACTGTGGGATATCTACCATTCATTGCAGAACTAGATCCTAACTGCAATAGGTTAGATCATCTCTACAAACCTAGAGGCGAGTCTCTCAATTTGCAAGTAATTCTACACTCACTCCCCTCCCACCTACCAGTCCACATCTTTTCTACCATTCAGGCTAGTTACCATGAATGACTACAGTGGAAAGTACCCTAAGACTAGGATTAAAGAGAAATGGGTTCTGGTTATGCAAGTAGATAGCAAATTCCTTCACCTGTGTCAGAAACCCATTTTCCCTAGTCTTCAAGCAACTTTCCTATTCTCTGTGGTTCCTCATGGTAAGCAGAATTCTAAGATGACCCCAAGTAACCCTCATCTTTGAATGATATCCTCAAGTTTAAGTGGATCCTGTAAATATGATACCCATTCCTATGATTATGTCATATGACAAAAAGGACTGTGCAGGTGTAATTAAGGTCCCAAGTGAGTTGATCTTTAAAACAGTTGCATTACTTAGGGGGGCCTGACCTAATCATTTAAGCTCTTTAAATCTAGGCCTTGAAGTTAGATTTAGAGAAGGTCAGATTCAAATTAGGAGAATTCCTTATACCTCTGCTGGCTTAAAATGCAGGGAGGCTTCTAGTAGCTGAAAACAATGTGGCTGACAGCCAGCAAGAAAATGAGGACCTTAGTCCTAAAATCAAAAGGAACTGAATTCTGTCAGCAGTAAGAATGAAGTTAGAAACGGATTTCCCACAAAGCTTCTAGGTAAGAACACAATCTGGCCAACGCCTTGATTTCACCTTTGTGATACTCTGAGCAACAAACCTTGCCACACTGTGCTACACTGTGTCATACAAAACTGCGGTTAACAATTGTGTGCTGTTTTAAGTGCTAAGTTTGTTGTAATTTCTTATGCAGCAATAAAAAAATAATACTTAAAAATAAAAATAAAACCTTAAAGATTATGAAACTTTTTAAATGCCAGTTCTAAAACTAATTTTTAAAATATAATTACTTGTACATGTTGTTTCTGTGATAGGAGATACAACTGCATTCACACTGATTAGAAATAACTGCCACCTAACTTATCTGACCAAGAATTTGCTTTTAATAAAATGTTTTACCTTTTCCTGTCTTCACTGGAGAAGGCCAGAACAACATATTTCAAATAAAGTATAGGAACAGATGTTTACAACATTAAAGGAGACAGGATGTATTAAAGATATAACTGTGCCTTGACTTTAGTATAAATAATCCTTGGATGTTGTCAAAGAAGTAACCCATAAAACATATCCATTAGCCATTACAGATATGGGTATACTGAGAGCTCAGTCATGAGCAGATACTAAAAACAACATAAAAATAGAGCACAGGATAAGATTCACCCTGAATCTCCAGGGTGGTAGTCTTAATACAATACATAAATAGGGCTAACCTCAAAACATAAGGCTTTATATATGGCACTTTATTCTCTTCAGGAAATAAATATTTCCTATTGATTTAAACCAAAGTTTATAATTTGTACAAAATTAATTCTAGAACTGTTCTATTATTTTAAAACTTAGAAAATGCATCACTCTATTCTTAAGGAAAATATGGAAAATATTTAAAATTCCATTATATTTTCATTTATAAAAAATTATTTTAATATGCAAACATGCCTCCATAAAAAATAGAAAACTGTTCTAGTAAAAGTAGATATAGGGTAGTTGAGGTGACAGCTCCAAAACATAACCTTCCTTTCCTACAATGGTCTGTCACTTCAAATCACTATTTTCCATTAAGAACAGCTATGGATTCCAGAAGATCAATCTGCAGAAATGGCTAGATATGTCCAATTCCAAATCTTATTAAAGCCCATTATTTCTCATTTTCCCTCATCTAAGAGGAGTTGCCTGAGAAGTTATCTCCCCACTCATTTCTTCATTTCAGGACAATCATAAAAAAGCGAAATTACTCACTTCAGTTTGTATAACTCTAATCAGGCAAAATAAATGCTGCTGTGTTTTAGCTATGACACCAAATTGACGACAGCGCTCCAAAAAAGTGTCTAAAGAAGGGTCAATTCTTCTTTGCAGTTTACTCCAAAAGAGAGTCAATTCCCTATAAAAAGAAAGATTAAGGTAAAACATTTAAAGCAACTGGTATTTGCTGTCCACCTCCCCACCCCATTTTGGTGTTTTGTTTACTTGTAAAAATAAATTAATAGCAATCAAAAACTAAGGGAGGGGGAAAGCTATCTATATTCCCTATTGTGTCCTCTCAAACTGGTAAAATTGCTGAGAATCCTCCCTGAAAATTCCACCATTTCTTCTTCCTTCTTTGTGGTGGGGAAAAGTAAAAACAACAAAGACTATTCCCTTTATGTTAACTTTTTTTTTTTTTAAGTGGGCTCCACACTAGGCTAGGCGTGCAGCCCAACGAGGGGCCCAAACTTACAATCCTGAGGTCAAGACCTGAGCTGAGACCAAGAGTCAGATAGATACTCAACCAACTGGGCCACCCAAGCGCCCCTTTACATTTTAAAGCACTTAGATCCCACTGTGTTCCAAAAGATTTTATCCCTTATATTGGTAATTATATTGACTGAATTAAACCTAGTCCTAATGGGCAGGGATCATCAGACATCCCTACACTGCTAACAAAATATACACAACTAATAAATATCCTAACAGTACACTTTTCCATACTAATCTCCTGCCCCTTTCCAGCTCTAAAATGTTATGATGCTACTTAGGCATGTACTTGGGGATGTTTAAATATTACTAATGCAATTAGTAAAACTGCACTCTTGGAAATGGCTAAAATACAAGAATCCTACAAATATTCACTATGGAAACAAAGAAAAGGTTGGAAAGATTAAGTTAATTAAAAGCACTAAATGGGTTAAGAGAATACTCTTAAGGAAAAGCATCAGAAACTCAAAAATGCTTATGATAAAAATGCTAATATGAACATGAAATGTGAATGCAAGGTAAGTTACTTAGTAAAACCAAAGAAAGAATGTTATCACTTAAAAAAAAGGGACTTTTTTGTGTACACTCCAGTATCTACTGGGTAATATTTGTTAAATAATTTTCATTAAAAAAGCATTATTTTTTTTTTAAGATTTTATTTATTTATTAGTTAGAGAGACAGAGAGAGCGAGCACAGGCAGACCGAGAGGCAGGCAGAGGCAGAGGGAGGAGCAGGCTCCCTAGCGAGCAAGGAGCCTGATGTGGGACTCAAGGAGCCTGATGTGGGACTCGATCCCAGGACGCTGGGATCATGACCTGAGCCGAAGGCAGCCGCTTAACCAACTGAGCCACCCCAGGCGTCCCAAAAAAGCATTATTTTCACAAGCCAGTTTTAGAACACTAATATCTTATTGCTATTAAAACACTATTCTAGGAAGCTGGGCACAAATACAAAGCTTAACAAATGAACGTATCTCTTTTTATAACAGAAAATAAACATATTTAACAGAACTTATACTTTTAAAGAGGTAACTTGGATTCTCATATGATGAAATTCTTACAAACATAACTTGCCTCAAGGACTGAAATGGATATACGCCTTAAAAGATACACGATGAAAGCTTATAATATTTCCTAATGACAAATTTGAGTTGAAATGAATAAAATTAACTTGAAATGCCTTTAAATATTTGTCTTTGGTGACTACTGTTTCTTTCCTAATCAGGAAAGTAAAAATTGAGACAGGTCTCCTCTGAAAATAGCTACTGGCCAGGCAAGTAATTGGGATGACTGTTCACTTTTAAACTCACAAGATTGCTTCTTTTAGATATTAAGTAACTGAGTAATAAGAAGTTTTGAGAATAGTGCAAAATTCAGAATGACAAAGGAAATAGATAATTATATATGCTCAGGGATAAAAAGGAGTTCAATCAAAATATATGTATAAAATAAATCCTATTTGAGAAGAACAAAATTACCAAAAACAGTAAAACCTGATTATGAAGAGAAAAAAATAAGGAATACCTAGGATCTAAAATTCATCAACTAGCTAGAAGTTTAAAGTTAGGCAAATCTAATAAACTGATAAGTTGAGAATTAAAGTCTCTCAAATAATTTTTCTTTAAAGATTTTATTTATTTATTTGACAGAGATCACAAGCAGGCAGAGAGAGAGAGGAGGAAGCAGGCCTGATGCAGGGCTTGATCCCAGGACTCTGGGATCATGACCTGAGCTGAAGGCAGAGGCTTTAACCCACTGAACCACCCAGGCGCCCCTCAAATAATTTTTCTTAAGATTTATTTATTTTAGGGGGGAGAAGCAGAGGAAGAGGGAGAGAAAGAATCTCAAGTAGACTCCCTGCTGAGCAAGGAGACCACCACGTGGCTTGATCCCATAACCAAAATTGATTTGTGAGCCAAACTCAAAAGTTGGATGCTTAACCAACTGAGCCACTCAAGTGTCTGCCTTCAGTTCAGGTTACGATCTCAAGGTCCTGGGACTGAACCCAGCATCAGGCTCCCTGCTCAGCAGGGGGTCTGCTTCTCTCTCTGCACCCTACCCCATCCCCACTTGTGTGTGCTCTTTCTCCATCTCCAATAAATAAAAAATATATTTTTTAATAAAATAAATCAGAGTGTCTAGGGCTTCATTTATTCCAAATTAGGTATTTTTAAAATTATTTTTATTAACATATAATGTATTATTTGCCCCAGGGGTACAGGTCTGTGAATTTTCAGGCTTAAACATTTCACAGCACTCACCATAGCACATACCCTCCTCCCCAATGTCTATAACCCAACCACCATCCCCCTACCCCCCTACCCCCGAGCAACCCTCAGTTTGTTTTGAGATTGAGTCTCTTACGGGTTGTCTCCCTCTCAATCCCATCTTGTTTCATTTTTTCCTTCCCTACCCCCACAACCCCCTGCCCTCCCTCTCAAATTCTTAGCAGAGATCATATGATAACTGTCTTTCTCTGATTGACTTATTTCGCTTAGCACAATAACCTCTAGTTTCATCCACATCGTAGCAATTGGCAAGATTTCAGGTTTTTTGATGGCTGCATAGTCTTCCATTGTATGTATATACAACCACTTCTTTATCCATTCTTCCGTTGATGGACATCTAGGCTCTTTCCAGTTTGGCTATTGTGGACATTGCTGCTCTAAACATTTGGGTGCACGTGCCCCTTAAGGTCACTTCAATTGTAACCTTGTGATAAATACCCCGTAGTGCAATTGCTGGGTCGTAGAGTAGCTCTATTTTCAACATTCTGAGGAAACTCTATACTGTTTTCCAGAGTGGCTGCACCAGCTAGCATTCCCACCAACAGTGTAGGAGGGTTCCTCTTTCTCCGCATCCTTGCCAACATTTGTCATTTCCTCCTAACTTGTTAATTTAAGCCATTCTGACTGGTGTGAGGTGGTATCTCATTGTGGTTTTGATTAAATACTTCAAGCTATAGTTATCTTAAATCCAAATAACCATGACCAAAAAAAGGTCATTTTTATCATGTATTTTGTTTTTATACATATTTACACAATTACAATTCAATAATTTAGAACTATTACCCACCCAAACATATAAACTTGCCTGAATGAAACCAAAACAAACAATATATTATTCCTAAAAACGCTACGATGCCATCCATTCAAATCTGCACACTGGAAAACTGAAACCACCAATAAATAGTAACTCAGCCTGCTGGATCGTATATACAGCACTAGGAAGGGAAAACACTTCTTCAATTACCACACTCACATGATTTTTAAAAATGGATAGCTGTTAAAGAATACACTGAAAATAATTCCACTACATGGATGCTTCTAGTGTTCAGATAATTTATTAACCCAATGCCTCAAATTAGTCCCCTGCCTACCATAAGTCAACAAATTATATATAAATTCATAAAAACTGGAAAGGAAATTTAGTTCTATTAATAGTGGGAAATATATTTTGGCGCTACCAAGCAAGAGCTTTAAACTACACTGTGTTATGGCACAGCAGGAAGCCCGTGGAGTCCAGCTAATATGTCACACTGATACCCAGATTTTAGGCATTTGGGGAATAAGGCAAAGAAAACTTTGTTGAATTAAGGAGTCACCATCCCTAAAGGCGGCTCCTGCAACAACAGTAGCTGATTCTCATGACCACTTTTTTTTACTTTTTATTTCTAACAAAACTGGGTTATATAAAACATATATGAAAAAAATAAAATTAAATTAAAATTAAAAAAAAAAGCCATATATGGATATCTGGTCTTTGACAGGCACTGAGGGCAACATACATGTCGATCCTGGTACATCATAGTCTAGTCTGGGAGAGAAAAGGCATGAAATTACATCTGAAAAACACAAATGTACAACATACAAGATTTAAACTCAGTTCTAAGAAAGCAAAGGTCATGGGCACCTGGGTGGCTCAGTCAGTTAAGAGTCTGCCTTCAGCTAGGGTCATAGATCCCAGGGTCCTGGGATCAAGCCCTGCATCAATGGGCTCTCTGCTCAGCGGGGAGCCAGCTCCTCCCACTCCCTCTCCCTCTGTCTCTGCCGCTTTGCCTACTAGTGACCCCTCTCTCTCCCTCTGTGTCAAATGAATAAATTAAAAAATTAAAAAAAAAAAAAAAAAGACAAGCAAGCAAAGGTCAACCTGTCAAATACTTGCTGAAAGCTTTGTGTGGAGGTTTAAGGTTCACCTGTATGAACTTTTTTTAAAAGCAGCAGTAGTAAAAATAAAATAAGATAAAAACAGAGAGGGAGGCAAACCACAAGAGACTTAACTACAGGGAACAAACTGAGGGCTGCTGGGGGTGGGGGTGGGGGTGGGTAATGATGGGCTTATTAAGGAATGCACTTGGTATATGCAAGCACTGGGTGCCATATGCAACTGATGAATCACTAAATTCCAACCCGGAAACTAATAATATACTATATGTTAACTAACTTGAATTTAAATAAAAAAGTAGCAATAGTAATTACACATCTTTATGTATACTGTCCCATTCAAAAATGGTTATCTTTATTATTTTTGTGACTACTCTAATACTACCACTGCAAACAGCTATAAGAAACTCATTCCTCCAACACATCTTTGATTTTTGCAAAGAGCCAAAACTCATTTGGGGCGAGGGTTAATGAGTAAGCTAAGCAATATACCTTTTGAAATCAATAATGTGACTGCTATAAAGTAATATACTTTATTGTGGTTTATAAATACCTCTGAAGGAAATTTCTCTTTTTAAATATTTTATTTATTTACTTGAGAGAGAGAGAGAGAGCACTCACTAGCACAAGCAGTGAGGAGGGGCAGACGGAGAGGGAGAAGCAGGCTTACCGTTGAGCAGGGTGCCCAAAATGGGATCCTAGGATCATGACCTGAGCTGAAAGCAGCCAGGCAGGCAGACAAATATACATACATACAATTATTTACTTATAGACTTTATTTATTTGAGAGTGAGTGAGAAAGAGAGCACAAGTGAGGGAAGGGGCAGAGGGAGAGGAAGAAGCAGGCTTCCCACTGAGCAAGGAGCCCAATGTGGGGCTCAATCTCAGGACCCTGAGATCAAGACCCAGGATGAAGGGAGATGCTTAACTGACTGAGCCACCCAGGTGCCCCAGTATATGTTTTTAAAAGTAAGTGACTGCTTTTGTCAGATTCCAACTTTGTCACATTTTTACAAATACCTATTATAAAAAATACCATGTAATTTTTTTAAAAAAGATTTATTTATTTATTTGACAGACAGAAATCACAAGTAGGCAGAGAGGCAGGCAGAGAGAGGAGGAAGCAGACTCAATGCTGAGCAGAGAGCCCGATGTGGGGCTCGATCCCAGGACCTGAGACCATGACTTGAGCCGAAGGCAGAGGCTTTAACCCACTGAGCCACCCAGGCGCCCCAAAAATACCATGTAATTTAAAGAAATTTTCTTTTCTAGACAAATAGTTCTAGTCCATACACCCACTATCTTCAATACAGGAAATTTCTAGCACAACAAAAGAATCTATCCTATCTGAACAGAATTCCTGAGTTTCATTTTCTTTAGTAAAATTCAGTTTTATGTTATAGCTATTCTAATTCCAATATCCCAAGAGTAAAACAAACACCTATGAAAACAACAAAAGGGTTTAAAAAAAATGTTGCCAAATTTGAAAATTTTAGATCCTATTTCCCTTTGAATTGCTTGGAAGAAGCTTACTTTTAACAAAGTGTGAAGTGACTTAATATTTTCTTTCTTCTACTCATTACAGCTCCTCAGGAGGCCAATAAAAGGGAAATCCCTGTTAATCCCTTCCTGCTGCAGCGGAGCAGCATTAATCCTAGAGCCACTAACATCCTTGAAGGGCTAATGGCTGAGTGAAGAAAGGAAGAAAAAAAAAGTTATGGGTCACTCTAAAAGGGAAACTCTATCAGGAATATTTTTTTTAAAAGATTTTATTTTATTTATTTGACAGACAGAGATCACAAGTAGGCAGAGAGAGGAGGAAGCAGGCTCCCTGCTGAGCAGAGAGCCCAATGCAGGGCTCGATCCCAGGACCTTGGGATCATGACCTGAACCGAAGGCAGAGGCTTTAACCCACTGAGCCACCCAGGCGCCCCCTCTATCAGGAATATTACAAGAACTGTGTGACTACAGTTTTAAAATTACTCTGTAATCATGAAAAATCTCAAATAAAGAACTTGAGCTTACACGTAAAGGAGCTACAAAAAGAAAAGAGATCAAAGCCAGTAGACGGAAGGAAATAAAAAAAGATTAGAGAAAAAATAAATGAAATAGAAACTAAAGAAATTAGAACAGATCAATGAAACCAGGAGCCGGTTCTTTAAAAAAAAAAAAGTCAACAAAATTGGCACACCTTTAGCTAGATTCATTTAAAAAAGAAAAGGGGGTTACAAATAAGTAAATCAGAAATGAAAGCAATAACTGACACCACAGAAATACAAAGGATTACAAAAGAATATTATGAAAAATTACATGCCAATAAATTTGACAACCTAGAAGAAATGGATAAATTCCTAGAAACATATAATTTTCTAAACCCAAATCAGGAAGAAATAGAGACTGTGAACAGATCAACTACTAGCAGTGAAACTGAATCAGTAATCAAAAAACTCCTAACAAACAAAAGTCCAAGACCAGATGGCTTCACAGGTGAAATGCCAAACATCTGAAGAACAGTTAGTACCTATTCTTCTCAAACTATTCTAAAAAACAGAAGAGGATGGAAAGATTACAAATCCATTCTATGAGGCAGGCCAGTGTTACCCCAATACCAACACCAGGCAAAGACACTACACACACAAAAAAATACAGGATGGTATCTCTAATGAACAAGGATGCAAATATCTTCACCAAAATATCAGCAACCAAATCTAACAATACATAAAAAAAAATTACTCACCATGATCAGGTGGTATTTATTCCAGGGATGCAAGGTGATTCAATATTCATAAATCAATCAACATGATACATCACATTAATAAGAGGAAGCATAAAAACCATCTAATCATCTCAACAGAAGCAGAAAAAGCATGTGCCAAAGCAAAATGTCCATTCATGATAAACACTCTCAATGAAGTGAGTTTATTTAGCAAGAACATGCTTCAACATAATAAAGACCATAAATGAAAAACCCACAGCAAACATCATACTCAATGGTGAAAAACAGAGGTTTTCCTCTAAGATCAGAAACATGATAAGGATTCACTCTCACCATTTTTATTCAATACAGTACTGAGAGTTCTAGCCACAGCAATTAGACAACAAAAGGAAATAAAAGGTATCCAAATCATTACAAATGATATGATACTATATACAGAAAATCCTAAAGACTCCCCTAAAAAGCTATTAGAACTGATAAATGAATTCAGTAAAGTCGCAGGATATAAATTAATATATAAAACTCTGTTGCATTTCTATACATTAGTAAAATAGTGGAAAGAAAAATTAAGAAAACAATCCCATTTAACAGTTGCACCAAAGAGAACAAAATACCTAGGAAAAAATGTAATCAAGGAAGTAAAAGACCTGTACTCTAAAGACTACAGAACACTAATCAAAGAAATTGAAGATGAAAAAAACAAATGGAAAGATTCCATGGTCATGAGTTGGGAAAACCAATTATTATTAAAATGTCCACACTACCTAGGGCGCCTTGGTGGCTCAGTTAGTTAAGCATGACTCTTATTTTGGCTCAGGTCATGATCTCAGGGTTCTGAGATTGAGCCCTGTGTCGGGCTCCATGCTGGGCGTGCAGCCTGCTTGGGAATTCTCTCTCCCTCTCCTTTTGCCCTTCCCCAACCCCTCCCACTCTCTTAAAAAAAGAGTCCATAGTACCCAAAGCAATTTAGACATTCAGTGCAATCTCTATTAAAAAACTGATAGCGGGGTGCCTGGGTGGCTCAGTGGGTTAAGCCTCCACCTTTGGCTTAGGTCATGATCTCAGGGTCCTGGGATCAAGCCCCACATTGGGCTCTCTGCTTGGCGGGGAGCCTGCTTCCCCCTACTCTCTGCCTGCCTCTCTGCCTACTTGTGATCTATCTCTCTCTGTCAAACAGATAAATAAAATCTTTAAAAAACAAAACAAAACTGGTAGCACTTCTCACAGAATTAGAACAAATAATCTTAAAATTTGCATGGAATCACAAAAGAAGCCAAATAGCTAAAACAGTCTTGAAAAAGAGGAGCAGAGCTGGGGGTATCACAATCCCAGATTTCAAGATCATATTACAAAGCTATAGGAATCAAAACTGTATGATATTGGCATAAAAATCAACACATTATTCAATGGAACAAAATAAAGAACCCAGAAATAAACTTACATTTTCATGGTCAATTAATCTACAACAAAGGAGACAAGAATATACACTAGGAAAAAAACAATCTCTTCAACAAATGATGTTGGGAAAACCAAACGGCTACATGCAAAGAATGAAACTGCACCACTTTCTTAGACCACACACAAAAATAAACTCAAAATGGATTAAAGACCTAAATGTGAGACCTGAAACCATAAAATTTCTAGAAGGAAACAAAGGCAGTATTCAATCTCTTTGATATCAGCCATAGAAACATTTTTCTAGATACATCTCCTTTGGCAAGGGAAACAAAATTAAACTATTGAGACTATACCAAAATAAAAAGCTTTTGCACAGTAAAGGAAACCATCAACAAAATGAAAAGACAAGATACTGAATGGGAGAAGATATTTAAAGAAATTATACAATGGAACACACACAAAAACAAATAACTCAATTCAAAAATGGGCAGAGGGGATGCCTAGGTGGCTCAGTCAGTTAGGCATTTGCCTTTGGCTCAGCTCATGATCCCAGAGTCCTGGGAATGAGTCCCTCCTGGGAATCCTTGCTCAGTGGGGACCCTGCTGCTCCCCCTGCTTGTGCTCTCTTGCTCTAGTTCTCTCTTTCTTTCTCTGTATCTCTGACACATAAATAAATAAAATCCTTAAAAAAAAATGGGCAGAGAATACAAAAAGACATTTTGCCAAAGACACACAGATGACCAACAGACACTGAAAAGATGTTCAACATCACTAATCATCAGGGAAATGCAAATCAAAACCACAATGAGGGATGCCTGGGTGTCCTCAGCTTGACACTCAGTCAAGCTGAGTGTCCGACTCTCAATTTCAGCTCAGGTCATGATATTGAGGTCATGAGCTGGAGCCCAGCACTAGCACCACTCTGGACATGGAGCCTGCTTAAGATTCTCTCTCTCTCTCTTTCTCTGCCTCTCCCCTCCGCTTGAGTATTCGTTTAAAAAAATTAAAAAAGTAAAATAATAACAAACCCACAATGAGGTACCACCTCACACCTGCCAGAATGGCTAAAATAAAAACACAAGAAATAGTAAGTATTGGCTAGGATGTAGAGAAAAAGGAAACTTCATGTATGGTTGGTAGGAATGTAGGCTGGTGCAACCACTCTGGAAAACAGTTTGGAGGTTCCTCAAAAAATTAAAAATAGAATTACCATATGATCCAGCAGTTCCACTACTAGATATTTACTCAAAAGACACAAAACACTCATTCAAAAAGATATGTGCACCCCTATGTTTATTACAGCATTATTTACTATAGCCAAGATATGGAGGCAGCCCAAGTGTCTATCAACAGACAAATGTATAAGATGTGATATATATAAATATATGATATATATTTAATATAATATATATACTTTATAATATCTATCTATAACTCATCCATAAGAGAGAATGAGATTTTGCCATTTGTAACAATATGGATGGATCTAGAGGGTACAATGCAAATCAGGCAAAGAATGACAAATACCATATGACTTAACTCATATGTGGAATTTAAGAAACAAAACAAATGAACAAAGAAAAAAAGAGGCACATGAAAAAATACTCTAAAATACAGATGACAAACTGGTGGTTACCAGAGGGAAAGTGAGAGTGGGGATGGGTGAAGAGGTGAAGGGGATTAAGACTACACTTATTGTGTCTACGGCCATACCACCCTGAACGCACCCGATCTCGTCTGATATCGGAAGCTAAGCAGGGTCGGGCCTGGTTAGTACTTGGATGGGAAGACTACACTTATTGTGATGAGCACCAAGTATTGTATAGGAATGTTGAATCATTATACTGTACATCTGAAACTTAAAAAAAAAAAACAACCCAAAACCTCTGTAACCTATAACACACCCCATATGTGATTTAATACATTTCTTTGCCCTGAAAACCTAGGTATTATTAGCAGATACTTTTTCATTATAGGCAAAGAAATTAACTATAACAAGAAAAATTGGTGTTTGTTCCTTAAGAAATACATCTGTTTTAACTGGGGCTAAAATCTCTAATCTGTAATGTATGAAAAAAACTCCAAAACTCCTCTACTTAATTAATAATCAAAACCCTCACTGCTACTTAATTCTTTTTATTTGTATCACCTCTTTTTTAGTTTCTTAGCAAAATGCCCATGATGATTATTATAAAATATATTTAACTCCCTATTGCACTATCTCCTTTCTCATAGGAGATATAACTCTGGCATAGTGGACTCAGTGGTAGAAGACTACAATCTGAGTTCTTGCCCTGTACCAAGAAAACAACCGAAGGAGAAAAGCAATGAATTAGCAGTCAAAAATCCTGGATGTGAATTTTAGCTCTGTCACTTTTGCCTTAAGACCCTGGGCAATCAAAAGACTTCTTGGGTTCCTCTGTCCTCCACTGCCTCATCTGCATAATGATAATTATGAGGATTGGGTAAGATAATTTATAGTACATAAATAATATTTCTATACAAAATAGTAAATAAAAAGAAATAATGCTAATAATAATAAAATTGTACAAATATACACAGAAGCTCCAAAAGGAGATCAATGAAGGCTAAAGTACATGAAGGGCTTTACTGGGTTTTCCTATAATCAAAATGCCCATCTTCAACCTCAAGCCATCCTTAGGGTCTAAAATGCTCAAGGTTCATCCCATCAAGATCATGCAAATCCAATCCACTCTTTGAATTAAAGCTGATAATACCTCCTCCTTGATAATACAGTGAAAGCACCTTTCTCTAGTATCCTACAGCATTATCCATACTACTAATATGGTACTTATTCACAGTCTTACATTCTAGAGGTTTCCTGTGTACCAGGTCTGTCTTTTTGGTCTAGATAGATTCTATACAATTAGAATGAAAGAACTGTGGGTTACACTTACTGTTTCTTTTTTAGCAACTATTTTGTAGGCAAACACATATAAACTGAACTAAGACTAAAAATTTAAGTGGGGTTCTGCTATTTAGTACCAAAGCTGCAAGATTACTATTCAAATGGACTTTCTTCTCTAGTGCAAGGTTGACCTAGAAACCTACATAATTGTGGGTTTCCAAATATGAGGGGGGAAATGACTATCAGAAAGTATAGCAAGTGTTAAGGAAAATGACCTGACACCAATTTGTTTCATGCTGCCATAACTTTATCTTCAAAGACAACATATCTTAACAGACAACCCTCTATAAGACGATCAAGAGGAGCTCAAACTTTTTACCTTCTCTTTACTTCTGGACTCTCCTGGAAAAGATTAAACCAGTAACATTTTTTAATTAAATGAGATGGTTTAGCTTCTAAGCAAGATTTAATTCACATGTTATCCGTTAGGCATTAGATTTGAAACAAGCCTATGTTTCACATAAACTCCGAATGCCACACACTGTGCTAAACAAACAGAATAAAAAGTAAATATACTTACCAAGAACAGTATACACTTGCAGTTTGGAGCTGCTGGGTAAGGTACGTCGTACAAAGAACAAATGCTGTGTTATCCTGACCCTCAGATTCCAGATTACATATGATGTCTAGAATCTCCTTGCAGTCGACCTTCGCAATCTATCAAAAATGAGAAGATGGGAGTAGAAAAGAAAATGGTGACTTTCCTGTAAATTCTGTTATGCAATATGAAGCTTCTTTTAATGTTTTCTATCTTTGATAATTGATGAGGCAATTAGAAGGATATAATTTTCTTTTTTTTTTTAAGATTTTATTTATTTATTTGTCAGATAGAGAGCGCAGGAGCGAGCACAGGCAGAGTGGCAGGCAGAGGCAGAGGGAGAAGCAGGCTCACTGCTGAGCAAGGAGCCCGATGTGGGACTCGATCCCAGGATGCTGGGATCATGACCTGAGCCGAAGGCAGCCGCTCAACCGAGCCACCCAGGCGTCCCATAATTTTCTTCTAGTAACTCATGGCTGAGTCTTCTTTAATATTTCATATTAGAAAATATTAAAGGGGGCACCTGGGTGGCTCAGTGGGTTAGGCCTCTGCCTTCCGCTCAGGTCATGGTCTCAGGGTCCTGGGAACAAGCCCCACATCGAGCTCCACATCAGACTCTCTGCTCGGCGGGGAGCTTGCTACCCCCTCTCTCTCTGCCTGCCTCTCTGCCTACTTGTCAAATAAATAAAATATTTGTCTGTCAAATAAATAAATAAAATATTTTTTAAAAAAGAAAATATTGGGGCGCCTGGGTGGCTCGGTGGGTTAAGCCTCTGCTTTCAGCTCAGGTCATGATCTCAGGGTCCTGGGATCAAGCCCTGCATGGGGCTCTCTGTTTGGCAGGGAGCCTGCTTCTCCTCTCTCTCTGCCTGCCTCTCTGCCTACCTGTGATCTCTGTCTGTCAAATAAATAAATAAATAAATCTTAAAAAAAAAAAAAGAAGTCAAATTAAACATAATAACTTCAGATTATTTTCACCTGAAGCACCATTATTTTATTTATGTATATATTTTAAGATATTACTCATCTATTTGACAGAGACACAGCGAGAGAGGGAATACAGTAGGGGGAGCGGGAGAGGGAGAAGCAGGCTCCCCGCCAAGCAAGGAGCCCAACACGGGGCTCGGTCACCTGAGTCAAAGGCAGATGCTCAAAGACTCATTACCCAAGCATCCCTAAAAATAAAAATCCTTTAAAAAAAAAAAAAAAAAAGAGGGGCGCCTGGGTTGCTCATTCCTTGAGCGTCTGCCTTCGACTCAGGTCATGATGCCAGGGTCCTGGGACTGAGCCCCTCATCATCAGGTTCCCTGCTCAGCAGGGAGTCTGCTTCTCCCTCTCCCACCCCCCTGCTTGTGTTCCTTCTCTCGATCTCTGTCAAATGAATAAAATCTTAAAAAATTTTTTTTAATTTTAAAATAATCTCCACACCTAATGTGTGGCTCAAACTCATGATCCCAAGATCAAGAGTCACATACTCCTACAACTGAGCCAGCCAGGTGCCCCTATTTCTGTTTCAATATTATTCAAGTCACTCTAGTTACAGACAGAAAAATACAAGGCTTATCCTTACTGCCAGTAAGGTTAAAAGAGGCTGGTTGAGAAACTGTTTTAAATTCAAATGCTGGTAACATACCACTTTCTCATGGAGTTAAGAAAAAAAATACTTGGTATAACTGAATTTTCAAACAACTGAAACACTTAGAAATCTATCTTTTTCATCTATGGTATTTATAGATATCTTAAAACCACCTCTGGGCAAGTCAGAATTTTCTGGAGCTCTTTTTACATACTAATAAAACAGGAGAGTAAGTCCTTTAAAGACCCTTTCTCAACTCTATTTTATCATTTCCCTATCTTAATAAAGAAGATGAAGGATAATTTCTTTGTCATTTGTCTATGTGTCAGTATTACAAATGTTAATTATAGCAGACACCAAATGTACAAAACAATGTTAAATTTCAGGATAAATAAAGCATTATCGGAGCAAATGAGGTATTTAAGAATTAGCTCATCTCTTCCAAAGTGCTATGCAGTTCCAATAAGTGGTTTTAAGTAATTTTAGTCAGACCATCAGGTAGGCATAGAAAGGCTTCTTTCAAAGTTTAGCTCAAATGCCATTTTCTCACAGAATCATCTCACTTCTAAGACCATGGTAGAATCCCCACTAAAATCTCTATTCTTTTTTTTTTTTTTTAATATTTTACTTTTATTTATTTGATAGACAGAGATCACAACCAGGCAGAGAGGCAGGCAGAGAGAGAGAGGAAGCAGGCCCCATGCAGTGCAAAGAGCCCGATGCGGGGCTCGATCCCAGGACACCGGGATCATGACCTGAGCCGAAGGCAGAGGCTTTAACCCACTGAGCCACTCAGGCGCCCCTAAAATCTCTATTCTTATCAATTAAAAATAATTCCTCCAAAAGTCAACTATACTTCAATTAAAAAAAGGACAAACCCACATACAAAAACTCTACTCTTAATTCTCCTTTGTAATATTTATCATAACTGCAACTCAATCATTAGATGAAGAAATTATTAGTATTTGTCTTCTCTGCTAAAATGTAAAATTAATGAGGTCAGGGCCTACGTACACCTTGCTCAAAACTCAGCACCTAATACTGCCCGAAACACGTAAGAGAGTAAGTATGTGCTGATGAATAGAGTAGAGGGGTAAAATGTTCATGTTTATAAAGTGAACCTCATACAATTCTGTGCTTTTCCAATGTTTTCAAAGATAATGCAATGATATAATAAGCAGTATAGTTTAGTGGCGAAAAGCAATTATTCTAAAACCAGATGGTGTGTATTCTCTTCTCAGCTCTATAGCTGCTGGCTGTGTGACCCTGGATAAGTCAAAACTTCTCCGTAACTCTATGTATCAGTTTTCTCATCTGTAAAATGGAAATAACAGGACCTGCCTCATGGAGTTATAAGAATTTAATATGTTTTAGTAAAGCATGGTGACTATAGCTAATATTGTATTGCATATCTGAAAGCTGTTAGGAGAACAGACTGTAAAAATTCTTATCACAAGAAAAAAAATTGTGACTATATTTGGTGACAGACATCAACTAGAGTTAAATTCGTTACCATTTCACAACTTATACAGATATCAAATATTGTACATCTGAAATAATACAATGTTAATATGTCAATTAAAGTACCATATGATCTCCCTGATATAAGGAAGTAGAGATGCAACGTGGGGGGTGTGGGGGGTAGGAAAAGAATAAATGAAACAAGATGGGATCAGGAAGGAGACAAACCATAAGAGACTCTTAATCTCACAAAACAAACTGAGGGTTGCGGGGGGGGGGGGCGCGGGCAGGGAGAGAGTGGTGGGGTTATGGACATTGGGGAGGGTATGTGCTGTAAAGTGTGTAAACCTGGCAATTCACAGACCTGTACCCCTGGGGCTAATAATACATTATATGTTTATTAAAAAAATTAAAAACAAAACAAAAACCAGCATTGTGAAGGAGATAGATACACAAATGATTAAAGTATGCATGTTAAAATTAAAAAAAAAAAACCTTTTTCATGAAACATGTAAGAAAAAGAAAAAAAGAAAGTCAACCTTAAGAATATTAGAAAGCATTTCAAAAGATCACTCACAGATGCAAGATCACACCTGATGCAAATTTATATCTAAGGCGTACTGAGAGGTAAAGTTAAGTTGTTAAAGCCTAAAACATAAAGTTAAATTGTTTTCAGGTAAGGAAAAAAGAAAAAAAAAATACCTCATCATACTTAATGAAGACAGAATTCCACTGATGCCCTAAACAGCCATAACTTCATTCACAGCTAAATATATCAGAAGGGTCATCTAGAGACAAAAGGCCCACCACAGGGCGTTTTAAAACTAAAGTAACTGAGGGACCAAAATGAGAATTCCACAGCAAATGAAAACAGCTGTTCCAGAGCAACCATCTACTGTCCAGGCCGTGTTCAAGGTCCTGTCCAAAACCAAGAATTCTAAAATTTGATTTTGCAATATAACAGCAACATCTCTACACCGAGAAATAGCATGAAAAACTCTCTAAGTCAGACATATAAATTAGAATGGAAAGAACACACAACTTGCATTTCTAGAACATTTTTCATCCATTTCAAATAACTAGAATGAGATAATTGCATTATCTCATTTTATTAGCATGATAAATATGTAAAATTGGCAAGGCAAGCAATATTATTTCTACTTCACAAATAAAAGATGAGCCTAAAGAACTGTGACTAATAATCAGAAGAATAAACAAAATGAAAAATGAATCTCATGTCATTTTATTCCTACAGAGAAACTCTTAAATTTTAAAGGAGTATAATTCAGAGAGAGAGAATTTTCACCTTGGAACCAAAGCGTTAAGAAAAATGCGACAAAAGTGAAATAAGCTAGAAATACAGGTATCAAGTCAAAGTTCACTAACCTAAAATGATGGGGGAGGAGGAAATAATATGAAAAATCCAGATTAGTTTATTTTTTAAAACGATTTTATTTTTTGGGACGCCTGGGTGGCTCAGTTGTTTGGGCGGCTGCCTTCGGCTCGGGTCATGATCCCAGTGTCCTGGGATTGAGTCCCACATCAGGCTCCTTGCTCGGCAGGGAGCCTGCTTCTCCCTCTGCCTCTGCTTGTCACTCTGTCTGCCTGTGCTTGTTCGCTCTCTCTCTCTCTCTGACAAATAAATAAATAAATAAAATCTTAAAAAAAAAAAAGGATTTTATTTTTCATTTATTTGACAGAGATCACAAGCAGGCAGAGAGGCAGGCAGAGAGAGAGGTGGGGGAAGCAGGCTCCCCACCAAGCAGAAAGCCCGAAGCGGGGCTCAATCCCATGACCCTGGGATCATGACCTGAGCCGAAGGCAGAGGCTTTAACCCACTGAGCCACCCAGGTGCCCCCAGATTAGTAGTTTAGAAGGCATAGATAGTTCTATTATTTCTATTTATTACAAATACTCTACAGATGAACACTACCCCATAGGGTATAATAAGCCTAAACAAACAGCTCTCCTCTTCTCACATGACAAACTGATCCTCCCTGTCCTTCAATACTCCGTGGAAACTTTTTTATCATGAGGTCTTCCTTACAGATTACTCTAGTGTCCAAGATCTCTTGCCCTGCTGTGAATTCACAGCATCTTATCAACATTTTTAATTGGGCTATTTTTTATTCCACTTTGGGCCAGCTTTTGAACTAGTGACTCATATTGGCCTTTTTATTATTTTCCTGTTTTGAGCAATGAACTCCTTGAAGACAAGAGCACAGTCTTATAAATGATACCCAAAATCCTCTGTGCACAAAATCCACAGGAAAAAAACAGCCATGTTAAAATTAAAATGTACACATCTTTCACAGCAGTGTTATTTACAAAGTACTGGGGATACAAGTCAGCTGGATTTTTGCCTTCATGGGACTCACATTTGAGTCACAGATAATAAATGAGTAAGCAGGCAATTGCTGAAATTACAATGTATGTTAACTGCCACAATGGGAATGTACAGAGTATTTTAAAACTACCTTTGGGGGTGCCTGGGTGGCTTAGTTGGTTAAGTGTCTGCCTTCGGCTCAGGTCATGATCTCAGGGTCCTGGGATCAAGCCACATGTGGGGCTCCCTGCTCAGCTGGGAGCCTGCTTCTCCCTCTCCTTCTGCCCCTCCCCCCTGCTCATGTGGGCGTGCATGCTCTCTCTCTCAATAAATAAAATCTTTTAAAAAAAGTAAAGAAAACAAGACTAGTTGATAGTAGGGTTTTTATACAACCTTTCAATTCAATAACTCATTTGCCTCACACATATTTATCAATGCTACCAACACAAAGCCAATCCTTATAGACTTCTTTTTCACTTTCATTTAAGTAATGAGAAAAATCTGATCATTCTTACAAATGAAGAAACTGAATCCTTCAATCTGTTACCTACTCTCCCTAATTCTAACTCTTTTGAAAGTTGGTACCATATCTTATCTCATGTTTTTTGTTTTTTTTTTTTAAATTTATTTATTTGTCAGAGAGAGAGCAGGAGCGAGCACAGGCAGACAGAGAGGCAGGCAGAGGCAGAGGGAGAAGCAGGCTCCCCACCGAGCAAGGAGCCCGATGTGGGACTCGATCCCAGGACCCTGGGATCATGACCTGAGCCGAAGGCAGCTGCTTAACCAACTGAGCCACCCAGGCGTCCCTTATCTCGTGCTTTTATCCCACCTAGTGTCTGCTTTAGAATCTTTTTTTTTTTAAGATTTAATTTTTTTATTTGACAGAGAGATCACAAGTAGGCAGAGAAGCAGGCAGAAGAGAAGGAAGCAGGCTCCTCACTGAGCAGAGAGCCCGATGCAGGGTTTGATCCCAGGACCCTGAGACCATGACCTGAGCCGAAGGCAGAGGCTTAACCCACTGAGCCACCCAGGTGCCCCTGCTTTAGAATCTTTATGTGACAAGGAGGCATTCAGTTAACACTTTCAGTTAAAAAGAATATCAGCATTTTGCCCCCAAAACCTGTATTTTCTTGAATATAGAAGAAAAAGAGTTAAAGAAACAAAATAAATAAACAAGAAAATAAAAAAAAGAAAACCCCAGTAAATTAAATGATATACTTTTAACACTTTACTAATAAGTACGGTTATAATACTGGTCCCCAACCTTTTCTAATAAATACCTTATAACCACACACTGAAAACCAAATTTATGCCATAAAATACTTTTCAGCTACTGTAAATTAAAATAAGGTCACTGACAAGCTTCTGAGAATTTTAGTATTCAGGAAATACTGCATAGGTACTGAAAGAATTTTTTTGTTCTTAAATATTATTCATATCCCTGTGGTTTACATTCTATAGCTATTAAGAAGAGTAGGACACATGCATCAAATAATGAAGTCTTTGTATACTGTCCATCTTGCCTAGTAGAATATATGTTCTGTCAGGGCAAAAATTTGTTTTTATTCATCACTGTATCTTCAGTGCCTATAATGGTACTAGGCACCTGGGGGAACATCAATAAATATTTGTAGGAATAGAAGATAACCACGAGATAAATAACATAGTGGCCAAAGGATAAATAAGTGGGACAGAATGAAGACAAAATTAATGTGAACTAGAGTAAGCAAAGAAGGGTTTGAGGAAAATAGCTCTTGGGGGAATATGAGGGTCTAGATGTATATGGAAAATAGCTCTTGGGGGAATATGAGGGTCTAGATGTATATGGGCCGGGATGGCCTAAAAAAAAAAAAAAAAAAAAAGATGCCAGAAATGCAAACTGATAAATGTCAGAGTAATCATGGCATAGCAGGGAGGGGAAGGGTTATGTGATGTAATAATTGTAAAGAATTATATTTACCACTAAAGCTATTCAGTGAATAAAAGGTTGGATTAAATAAGGTTAGAGCCTTTGGATTTAAACAAGGTCATGCCCTAGAGTTCTGTAGTTTCAACCTACACAAAGATAACCAGGCTAAGGAGGTTAATGGAGGCTGAAATTCAGTCAGCTTGCCAAGCCCTAAGTTTTGGCATGAGGCTCTTCCTCACAGAAGGGAGACCTTTGGAAGGCAACCATGTGAAAGCGGAGGTACTTTTTGCCAATTTCCATAAAGGTCCCATATAGACTAACAATAATGGGACACTGGAGGACAAGTGACTGTTTTGTTTCTAAGGGTAGTCAATAAACATTTACTGAACTGAAATGGAAGGACAGTGAGCAGAACCAGCCAAGAACTTAAAAGCACCTGAAAGACTAGCCAGGAACATTCACTCCACACCTTAAGCCTTCTCAAAATCCTAACTAGTTCCCTCAGATTTTTCCTTACCAAAATCTACTTCATAACAAAGTCTGATAAACTTAATGATACAAAAATATAAATCATGCATAAGCACCATCAATGGCATTTGTATTTAGAAGAATCAAAACTTTCAGCATAAGGAATAAAGTGCTGTCTCTGACTCAGAGATGTCTGGGTAGCTCAGTTGTTTAAGCATCTGCCTTTGGCTCAGGTCATGATCCCCAGTCCTGGGATCAAGCCCCGCACTGGGCTTCCCGCTCAGCAGGGGCCTGCTTCTCCCTCTCCCTCTCCACTCTCTCTCAAGTAAAAAAATAAAATCTTTAAAGAAAAAAAAGGAATAAAGTGGCTAATGCTGAAAACTCTGGTAGCAAAGATGAAAATGTACTACCTTACCCCCTGAATTTTATATATATGAAAACTATATATATCTGTGGGGTGTGTGTGTATGTGTGTGTATATATATATGTAACTATATATGTAACTATATATGTGTATGCACATACATATATATATAGTTACCTACCTTCCTGCCAACCCTGGCACTGAATAAGGAATAAAGAGTTGGACCTGACGTTAAGAGTAAGCACTTAGAAATCCTTGGTAAAACAGAAATGCCTTTTACAGAATACATAGCTGAACACTGAAAAAACAAAACTGGGATGCCTGGGTGGCTCAGTCAGTTACGCATGTGCCTTCAGTTCAGGTCATGATCCCAGAGTCCTGAGATCAAGCCCCACATCAGGCGCCTTGCTCATCTCTTACTCTCTGACAAATAAATAAATAAAATCTTAAGAAAATAAATCACTAGGGGGGGGGAAAGTGTTTAAGTGTGAATGGAAAACTGCCCTAACTTGCTAGATCATTGTTAATTTCACTAATAGGCTTGTGTTTTACAACTCATGGTTGGGAGTTGATAAAGCTTGGACTGAGTGAGGGACAGGAAGCTGGCAGTGAGACCTTCTGCATAAAGTTAGAACTCCTAAAGAGCTAAAAACTCAGAGAAAGGGTGATGGCAATCTCATCCTGGGTTCTGCTGGGATAAAAAAATATTTGAGAATTTATAACCTGTCTTTCAAACTTGGAATTTGCCATTAATACTACTACACTGTTGTCTAAAAACCGCAAACTGAGGAAAAAAGAAATTAAAAAGAAGGTTCTGGCTGGTAACATCTCTGAATCACCTGGGAGAAGCTAAGATAAAACTGATTTATAGAGACATATGCTAACTAAGGCCTATTAGAATTCTCAGAAATAAAGCACTCCTTATTCCCACCCACCCCACCAAAACTGAGTTCAAAATCCCAAACTATAAAAAGCACAAATACACCAGTCATTCCAGAAAATGCAGCATACACAATAAGCAGCAGAATGAGACTCCCAAGAACATCAGATAACAGAATGTACGACACAAAGACTGAACCCTAACCATGGACTTTGGTTTGTAAAAAAAGAAAAAGAAAAGAAAAGAAAAAAGGCTGATGGGCGACAGGGTGCCTCTGTTAGTTAACTGTCCAACTCTTGATTTCAGCTCAGATCATGATCTCAGGGTCATGGGATCAAGCGCCACTTCCGGCTCTGCACGGGCATGGAGCTTGGAATTCTCTCCCTCTGCCCCATCTCCCATCTCCCAGGCTCCTGATCACTCTCTCCCTCTCAAAAAAAAAAAAAAAAAAAAAAAAAGCAGAGAGCAATAGGAGTGATGAAGGGAGGTAGGGAAGAAGGAAAGGAGGTATAAAGTCACAAAGTGATATGAAGGAATCTTAAATGCATATTGCTAAGTTAAAGAAACCAATATGAAAAATCTACATACTACATAATTCCTAGTATATGACATTCTGGAAAAGGCAAAACTGTGGAGGCAGTGAAAAGATCAGTGAAGGATGCCTGGGTGGCTCAATTGGTTAAGTGACTGCCTTTGCCTCAGGTCATGATCCTGGAGTCCCAGGATCGAGTCTGCATCAGGCTCCCTGCTCGGCAGGGAGTTTGCTTCTTCCTGACTCTCCCCCTTCTCATGCTCTCTCTCTCTTTCTCGCAAATAAATAAATAAATAAATAAATAAATAATCTTAATTTTAAAAAAATCAGTGGATGCCAGGAGCTTAGGGGGAGAGGGGAAAGGATGAATTAAGTTGAGAACAGGACATTTTTAGGGCAGTAAAACTATTCTCTATGATACTGTTATGGTAGTTACATGTCATTATATGTTTGTCAAAAACCACAGAAGGGGGGCGCCTGGGTGGCTCAGTGGATTAAGCCACTGCCTTCGGTTCAGGTCATGATCTCAGGGTCCTGGTTTGAGCCCCTCATCGGGTTCTCTGCTCAGCGGAGAACCTGCTCCCCACCCCCCTCTGCCTGAATCTCTGCCTACTTGTGATCTCTCTCTGTCAAATAAATAAATAAATAAAATCTTAAAAAAAAAAAGAACCACAGAAGGTATAATACCAAGACTGAACTTTAAAACTATGGATTTTAGTTAATAACAATGTATTATAGTTCACCAATTACAACAAAAACAGACTAACGGCAAGATGTTAACAGGTAAAACTGGGGATTTGGGAGATATACTTGGGAGCTCTGTACTGTCCAATTTTTCTTAAACCATTTCTGCTTTTAAGAAAAAGTCTAGGGGCGCCTGGGTGGCTCAGTGGTTAAACCTCTGCCTTCAGCTCAGGTCATGATCTCAGGGTCCTGGGATGGAGCCCCACATCGGATTCTCTGCTCAGCAGGGAGCCTGCTTCCCCCCCCTCTGCCTGCCTCTCTGCCTATTTGTGATCTCTGTCAAATAAATAAATAAATAAAATCTTTTTTTTCAAGTCTATTAATTTAACAAAAAGGGCTTTACCATTTTTAAAACTGGATTGTCTCTTTATTGTTGACTTGTAGGAGTTTTTCCTATCGCCTAGATTCAAGTCTTTTATAAGAATTTTGGTTTGCAAATATTTTCTCCCATTCTTTATGTTGTCCTTTGGATGGAGTTAGATGAAATCTTATTTTTCTTTTGTCACTTGTATTTTTTATGTCAAATGTAAGAAGAAATTGCCTAATCCAAGGCCTTAAATATTTATTCCTGTATTTTCTTCTAAGAGGTTACATTTTTAGCTATTATATTTAAATTTATGATGTATTTAGAGTTAATTTTTATATATGGTTTTAACAAACTTTGTCTTCTGCAAGTGGATATCCAGTTGTCCAAGACTCATTCACTGAAAAGATTATTCTTTCCCTCACTGAACTGTCTTGGTATTCATATAAATAATCATTTATCTGTAAGTGTGAAGGCTTATTCCTAGATTCTAGCCCACTGATCTATTTTTTGCCAGTACCACACTGACTTTATTACTGTAACTTTTTAGTGAAGTATGAGTCCTCCAAGTTTGTTTGTTTTGTTTTGTTTTTTTAAAGACAGAGAAGGCGCATGAGTGGGGGGTGGCTGGCAGATGGAGAGGGAGAGTGAGAATCTTAAGCACCTTCTAGCATGGAGCCCAATGCCAGGCTTGATCTCAAGACCCTAAAATCATGACTTAAGCCAAAATCAAGAATCAGATGCTCAGCCATCCAGCTGCCCCTCTAACTTGTTCTTTTACAAGATTGTTTTGGCTATCCTGGGTCCCTCGAATTTCCACATGAATTTCAAGATCAGCCTCTTAATTTCTGCAAAAGAGGAAGGCGTAATTTTGACAGAGATAGCACTAAATCTGTTGATCAATTTGGAGACCACCTTCATATTAACAATAGCTTTGATATGCCTCAGAGAGAAAACGCACGTGTTAGATAAGCTTCCCTCAGGCTTGTGTTACCATGCTGTTGGCTATGAGTTCAATGTTAATGAATCAGCAATATATATTAAATAAGGTGTCTTTAACAGATGCACACATAGAACAAAATTATGTATTGATCAGCTGACAAAAATGTCATGACCAGAGTCTTGCAGGAACCTAACCACATATTTCCCCTGGGAGCAATGGTTTCAGTATTTGGTAACCCAGTGTTTGCCATCACCACATAGACCATAACTACCACAAATGACAAGAACTGCCTATATTTGTAATAGCTGATTTATAATTCTTTGTCTAGTAATTCCAAATATCTGGTGTTCTTAGGAAAAGTTTCTACTAGCTGTTCTTTTCCCCGTGTATAGACTATCACGTTTCTTTACATGGTTAAGTGGTATTTTAAGTAACATACTGTGGCAACTGTGGAAATCAGATTCCCCTACCTCTTTAGGGCTTGTTATTGTTACTATTTGTTTGTTTAGTGACTTCCCTATTATAATTCTGTAAAGTCTGTATTCTTTGTCATATGTATGGCCGCTAGAGTCTCTGCCTGGTTAGCCTAATGGTCAGCTACATGTTCAACATATTCAAGAGATTTACTTAAATGCATGAATAAGTTCCCACTTTTGCCAAGTGGCTCTGTCTGCTGAGGCATACTTTCAATATTTCAGTAGGCAGTTTAAAATTTTGCCTTCCTTTTCATTCCCTACCTGTGCAGAGAGCCTCAAGGTATTTAAGAGGTGAGGGATTAGGGCCATATTGGGCCATTCCTCACCAGACACATAGCTCTGTACATGCATGCTACCTTACAGAATTCTAGGAATATATGAGAAGTTTTCAAAATCCACTATGGACATCCCATATCCCAGTTTTTCTTTTCAATCTTTCGGCCAGTCTCATAGCCTGACTGGCAATGACTCCTCAGACAACTGTCTGAAGAAAACTGTCATGTTAAACAATTACCACTGATTGTTTCTGACAAATACACTGAGGACAGAGCTTTTGGCATGGTGAGCTGTGAATCAAATAAAGACAACTCTGGAGAATGGAGCTTTTCAGAAAGATGCCAAAAAGATCAAATACTGATAATTCTCTGGGGATAGGCTTTTGCAGAGTTCCAAAATCCATTTTGCTTCCTCAGTTTGCTGCTGGGCTGCTGGTTTTCATAGCTATTCTTGTTTCGAGGGTATTTGTTTTCAAGGTTACTGTGAAGCTGAGGAGCATGTGAAAAGTAGGGCAAGTTAAAATGCCACCAATTTTACTCTTCTCAGTGAGATTCTCCTGTTTTCCTTGAATAAAACATCCTTGTGGTGAGGCTTTAGCTAATTTCTGGGGTTCTGAAAAAGTTAATCTTATTTGCTCTCTGGTTTCAAATGCTGACTTGAATCTCTTAATTTCCAACTCAGACCTCTCCCTCTTAGTCTCACAGTACGTGAATATTGTCTCCTTTCCTCTCCCTTTCGTCTTGTTCATTGCTATATCCCTAGTGCCTAACAGAGTCCTCCAATGAATATATGTTAAGTGACTGGAAAGTAGATCTATACTATTTCTTACAATAGTATGTAAACTTAAAATTATCTCAAAACAAAGTGTCTTTTTATTTTTATTTTTTATTTTTAAAGATTTTATTTATTTGACAGAGATCACAAGTAGGCAGAGAGGCAGGCAGAGAGAGAGGAGGATGCAGGCTCCCTGCTGAGCAGAGAGCCCGATGCGGGGCTCGATCCCAGGACCCCGGGATCATGACCTGAGCTGAAGGCAGAGGCTTTAACCCACTGAGCCACCCAGGCGCCCCGCAAAGTGTCTTTTAAAAAAAAAATCATTTATTTGAGAGAGAGAGAGTGCGAGAGCATGCAAGACCATGGGGGAGAGGGGCAAAGGGACAGAGAATCTTAAGCAGACTCTGCTGAGGGCAGAATCCAACAAAAGGCTCATCTCATGACCCTGAGATTGCAACCTGAGCCAAAACCAAGAGTTGGATGCTTAACAAACTGTGCCACCCAGGAGTCCCAATGTCTACTTTCATTTTAAGAAGAAAAGAAAAGAGATAACCTTGGATATTGTAGAAAATGAAACTTGGGGACAAGAACAGATGCAATTAGAAGACTTTCATAATAATCAGCCAATTGAACACCAATGGTGTAACAGATAGCCAAGTGGCATACATAAGAGAAGGTGAGCACGGGCAGCATATCTGCCTTCTTGTTTTCTTTTTTAAAGATTTTATTTATTTATTTGACAGAGATCACAAGTAGGCAGAGAGGCAGACAGAGAGAGAGGGGAGAAGCAGGCTTCCCGCTGAGCAGAGAGCCTGATTCGGGGCTCAATCTCAGGACCCTGGGACCATGACCTGAGCCGAAAGCAGAAGCTTTAACCCACTGAGCCGCCCAGGTGCCCCTGCCTTCTTGTTTTCATGATTAGGCTACCAAGGTAAACTAGTATTCTGGCCAGTGCCATTACTGAAATATTTTATCATTTATCTTTTTCTAGATTAGTGGTTTTCAATTTAGCATTTTCCTGATCAGTTCTGAGGCATAATGCAAAGAATCTGTTACTCAAAACAGACTTTTAGAACTGGGACACATGGGAAGATATCTCTTCAGACCTATTTAAAAGAACTCTGCCTTAGGAGAGAAAACATTTAAATACGCAAATCCTCAATTTCTTTATACAGCCTTTTGACCTTTAATGTATTTTTTGAGTGTACCATTCATTTCCCATGTAATAAAATTAAATTATATAAATTTTAATTTTAATTATATGCTGCTATTATTCCTTGTTTAGGAATAATCTTGATTCTTATTTAAGCTACATCTGAAATTTCTATGCTGTTTACTTTTTCTTCTACTCCCAAACTGAATTCTCAATGGGTCCTGTTTATATATATTTGCTCTGTTTATCATCTATACCTAGTGACTGTATCAATTCCCAATAGTGTTAGACTAGTGAGTAAATTAAGTCCTGTTTGTCTTTTCATTTCCCCATCACCAGAAGAAACAAACCTCTCCTGCTGTGTCTATTAACATCAGACACTGAAGATACAGTTCATTCAGGGATTAAAGTTGAAATGGACTCCTATTTTAACTATGCCAAGAGTTTTACTGACAGATTCCTTGACTTTTCATAAATAAATGTTCCATGTTTAAAATATCATTATCCTTATATGTGGAAAACTTGATCTCTGAAAAAATTTCCTCTTTTAGTAATGAAAAAACATAGGAAACATCCACATGGGACACTAGGCCACAGCCAAGTCTATAACTTTAATTAAAAACCTTTCATATGTAAAATTAATAGCAACATCATCTCATTCAATTCTAAATGAAACTAGAATTTGAGGATTCCACTGAGTTCTGAATTTGGGGTTCTGAATTCTGGCTTTCAAGCTGATCCCCTCAATTAATCTTAATTGTATGTGTCTGGCTAAATCTTCCCCAGCAGAGGTTTCCTATTACACACACCCATTACAGTGATACCCACAGGAGCCAACATACAAGTACTTTTATTCCCAGCTGTTGCTCAAGTTAATTTGACTCTTCTCCTGAACTCAGCTGAAGTAGATGGCAAATGTATAGAACTCCGTTACCTTAGAACATATGCTGATTTTAAACTCCAATTAATGAACATCTAGTGATTCATTAGTACTTTTCCAAAGCAAATTTTAAAAATTCTCTTTAATTCTGTTGTCAGAATTGCAAAAGAAAACATCACTGGAGAAGAGACTAATTATGATGGTAGTAGTGAAATAATTTTATGATGTGTGCTAAATGCTTTTACATTGATATATTTAACTAATTGATCCTAAACATTATAAAACGTTTAAATCACATCTATACATAAATATATATAAAAATATGAACAGAATGATTACCACTAAGATGTTTCCTATTTTAACATGGCTCACCATGTTTACCAACTGGAAGTAAGTTGTACTGTATAGCCAGGAAGCAAGGAGATCTATGTTATAACCTGAGTTTGAACTCTCTAATTAGTTTAATGCAGGTAGGGCCTTGGAAACATTATCATTTGGCCTCAGTTTCACCAGTAAAACATGAAGGGTTACACTAAATGGCATTTAATGTTTGCTATTCACTGGAAAATCTGATTCTTGTAGACTAGAGGCCAGCCAACATTTTTTATAAAGTATCAGATATAAAATATTTTCAGCTTTGTGGGCCTGGTAGTTTCTATTACAGCTACTCAACTCTGCCACTGTAGAGTAAAAACAGCCACAAATGATAAATAAATAGGCATGACTGTGTTCCAGTAAAACTTTATTTTACAAAAGCATACAGCTGGGGGTGGATTTGGCCCACAGGCCATAGGTTTCCAACCTCTTTTGTGGAAAAACAAATCACATTTCCTCTAACCCTGTTCCCTACAACTCAACAAATTTGCTGAAAGGAATTAATTATGTAACTTCAGGGGGAAAATTCTGTTTTGTTGTCTTGTTATTAATAAACCGGGACAGGTCATGAATAAAACAAAGCCAATCATTCTCCCAAGTCCTCCCTGTTGTCCACACCTCTGCCACTCTAGTCAGTTAGCAGAACACTGCCATTCTTTTGGTCTCCCAGGCTTTATGAGCCTCTTGACAGCGTCTCTGCACATTATCCTCTTAATTCTGTCCTGTCAGCAAGTCCCGTTCTTTCTCCTCTTGCTAAATGCAACCTCTTCTAAACCTTTCTGTCTAAGCTTCCTAAAACACAATTTGAGTCATTTTTACTTCCTACCTTCAAAACCTTCCTACTTTCTACTGCAAAAATCTTTCTTTAAAAAAAAAAAAATTATTTATTATTTATTTTTTTTAAATGACTTTATTTGAGCTAGAGAGCGAGCGCACACACTAGCGGTGGGGAGGAGCAGACTACCCACTGAGCAGGGAGTCCAATGCAGGGCTTGATCCCAGGACCCCAGGATCATGACCTGAGTGGAAGGCAGATACTTAACTGAGAGCCACCCAAGCACCCCCATGTGTATTTATTTGAGAGAGAGAGTACATGTAAGCAGAGGAAAGGGTTGACGGGAGGGAGAGAGAATCTCAAGCAAACTCCATGCTGAGTACAGAGCCTGATGTGGGGCTTGGGATCCCGTGACCCTGAAATCATGACCTGAGCTGAAACAAAGAGTTGGATGCTTAATCGACTGAGCCACGAAAGGCCCCTCAAATCTAAGTTCTAATGCACTAGAGTCCCCAAGGACTTCCCTTCTCCCCACCCAAAAGGTTGTATTTCTCATAAGACCTCAACACGTATACTCTGCCATGGCAAGGTGTGCTCTACTGGGCCCCTGTAACGTTCACATTCACTTCTCTGCCTTTACTATCACAGGCAGTTATCCCAAAACCATTCTTTCTACTTAACCAAACCCTGCCATCATTTCAAGGTCCAACTAAAGGATCGATTTTTATAAAGCTTTATATGCCAGTCTACAAAGATTCTACACTTCTCCTGAATTTAGGGGTGGTAGCTTACAGCTTAGTATTTATTTCTAGAATTGTCTCTGGCAACCAAACTAGGTAATATATTCTTCTGCTTTTGCCAATGTCTCATACAATGCTACAAACAAAATAAGTTTTAAATAAACAAAGGCTGAGATATTAAAGGAAAAGTTGTTATTATTACAGAATGAAGAGGAATCAATCCATGTCTAGTATTTTCACTTCTTCTGAATTCTTCTTGTATATACCAAGTGCTGAATATAACCATTACTGTAATTTAACCTGATTAAGTTTCCCAAACACAAAATATTGCAGCTGTTATTAGATGTAAGCAGTCTATCATCTCCTTACCCTTCCCAACAATGCAAATAAATAAATCAGCATACAGTTATACAGTTTTATAGTTAGTCCCTCATGAATGCCTATTATGCTAAGTATTCTTCTCGAATGTAGGGATATAGCAGTGAACTGACCTATGTCCCCATCCTTAGTTTTCAATCTAGTGGGAGGAAAGAGAGAAGCAGCAAATACGATGTTCTAGTGGAAGCAGTAATAGAAACGTAAAGAAGAAACAGGCAGGTAAGGGAACAGAGAATGAAAGGGACCATTTTAGATGTATCAGTATATATTTCTATAAGGACAACAGGTATTACTTGAAAAACAGCGCAGTGTAGGGGGACAGCATACTATTTTAGATGGGACAGTGAGGATGGTCTCTCTGGTATGGTAACATTCAGGAGGAATGTGAATGATGTTAAGGGAACAAGCCATCCAAATGATCTTACGGAAAGCATTCCAGGCAGAAGAAATGGCAATTATAAAGCTCTAAGGCAGGAATATGCTTGGTTTGTTTAAACAACAGCAAAGACAGGGTAGCTATAGAGCAGTGAGCATTAAGTTGTACAAGATACTGTCAGAGATATTTATAGAAGTAGCCAGAGGCCATCACACACAGAATAAAGACTTCTGGATTTATTCTGAAGAAGACGGAAAGCTGCTGAGTGGTTCTGATCAAGGGAATGACATGGCCCCACTTTTTTTTTTTTAAATTTATTTGTTAGAGAGAGAGAGAGCGAGCGAGCACAGGCAGACAGAGTGGCAGGCAGAGGCAGAGGGAGAAGCAGGCTCCCTGCCAAGCAAGGAGCCCGATATGGGACTCGATCCCAGGACGCTGGGATCATGACCTGAGCCGAAGGCAGCTGCTTAACCAACTGAGCCACCCAGGCGTCCCTGGCCCCACTTAAATTTTAAAGAGATTATTCTAGTTACTTTTGGGAAGAATAAAATGTAGAGGGCAAGAGTGAAAACAAGTAGGCCAGTTCAGAGGATTGTGGATTCATCTTTGTAACCCCAATGTCTAAGATACCATATGGCATATAAGCCCTTAGGTATTTATCACCTAGGATAATATTTATTCTGTATCTGTTATATAATATTAGTGATTTTCTACCAAACTCAGGTTTGAATCTCAGCTTACTCACTTTCATGTAAGCACAAACTTATTACTTGATCTGAGCCTCACTTTCCTCACTAATAAAATGGAGTTGTGAGAACTGAATGTGACAATCTAGATAAAGCATTTAGCATAGTGCTTAACATATAGTAAGGACTCAAAAAAATGAAAGCCGGTTATTCACTACCTGCCTACCTCCACTTCTTAATAGAGACTAGACAGCTACAGACTTCATTCAGATGAAAGCTCATTAAAACAAAGCCCTAATATTAGGAAAATCAGGAGCTTAATTATGGACATGTGAAGTCTGAGATGCTATTAGCCATGCCAGTAGAGACAGTGATTAGGCAGCTGGATATGAGTCTGAATTCAGAGCTGAGGCTGGGCTGGGGATATCAGATTCTGACCATAGTTGGTATTTAAAGCCATGAGTCTAAAAGAGATCACTAAAGGAGTATGTATAGGTAAAAACAGAGGACACACAAGGAGAGTCTTAGAGTACTACAACATTTACTCATCAGAGAGATGAGGAGAAAAAGCGAGGTAGAACTGAAGAAGACTAACCCATCAAGTGCATAGAAAACCAAGAGAATGTGATATCCTAGAATCTAAGTGAGAAAACTGTTAAAAGTTTAAAAGACAAACAAGTCGGACTAGGTAAGATGAATACTGAGAAATCATCATTGGACTTAGTGATGTGGTGGACTGGCAGGGGTGAATGCCATATTACAATGTGTTCAAGGAGAGATGCACCTGGGTGGCTCAGTGGTTAAACATCTGAGTCTTGATTTTGTCTCAGGTCATGATCTCAGGGTCATGGAATCAAGCCCATGTCAGGCTCTGTGCTCAGCACAGAGTCTGCTTGAGATTGTCTCTCTCTCGTCCTCTGCTTCTCCCTATCTTGAGCTCTAAATAAATAAAATCTTACAAAACAAATAATGTGTTCAAAGAGAAAAATGTTAGAACAGTAAATTCACACAATTTGTTCAAGAAATTATGCTGAAAGGCCAGGAGAAAAATCGGGCAGTCTCTGGAAGGGGAAGTGGAATCTAAAGATTTCCTTTTTAAAGATGAAAGAAAGAATGGCATAAATGCTGACAGGATGGTTTCAGCAGTGGGGTCTAACTGATGATGCAGTAGAGAAAAGAAGTACCGTAGCATTATTCTTGAGGGAGTGAGAGCAGATGGGATGTGATACTGAAGTCAAGGGGACTGCCTTGGGTAGGAGGACAGATAGTTATCTTTAGTAATGGAAGCAAAGGTGTGCATGAATAGATACAGGTACCAGAACAGATGTCATGGAAGCAGCTTATGGAAATTCTCTTTGAACTGCCTCAATTTCCTCAGAGAAATAGGGAGAAAGTTCATCAATGGAAAGTGCAATGGGGCGGAAGACATTACAGTATTGGTTTGAAGGAAAATAACAAAGTATGAAATAGTAATTTATGAAGTGGAAAGAGAATGGCCTTAAAAAATTTAGTGTGACTGACTGGTACAGGTAAAGACATAGAGGCAAGTAAAGATTTAGGGATAATCAGGATGCTGGTTAGTCAAATTAAGTACAGTTAAGGGAGAAACCAGTGGAGAAAGTGAGGGAGTGATAATTTTGACTGACTATGGAAAAGCAGAGTCAGGAGGAAGTGAGTACATGAGGATGAGGGAGAGTGACAAAGGTGAAGGATCAAGAGATTTTTGGTCCTGGGGAATGAGGGAGGTAGAAAGAGAGTTTCGTTTGGACTAGGAAATTATATATAAAACTGTAAGCTGAAATTGTCATTAAAGTTTAAGAATTACTATGTCATAAAGCTAGACCCTTGGGATTCTTACCTTTAATAAGAAAAGTTCAGTGTACAGGTAAAATGAGAATCCATGTATCAGATCTAAGAGAATTATAGGTAGATGATGGAACATAGCTAGGAATTCCTCATCTTTCTCCATATAATTTATCAAAAACTGTTAGAGAAAGCAAATTTTATCCAACTTTTTTAAAGAGTGATTCAGGTTAAAAAAATGCAATCTGACTGATAAAATAGTTTTTAAAAAAGACTCAACTGTTATTATTTCCCATGGCATCCAGCTTATCCACTTAGTAATAGTTCAAAATGTATTCATGGGTTCTAAAGTCCTACACTTTTCTGCTTACACTTACATGTATGAAGTAACCTAAACTACACCTAAGTGCCATTCTGTTTAGTTTATCTTTTGATGTCAGTAATAATTTCTACATTTCCCAAACACAGAGAAATCAATTAAAAAAAACTTTCACATTTAAATATTTCAAAGCAAACCATTGCCCAAACACATAAATACCCATCTGCATATTCTCTACTTTTCGAATCCACCTACAAGACAAACTTTATATTCAAGCTGTTGAACAGGTATATGTAATTAAAACAGCACTTTTCAGTAGTCAGAAAAAACATGAGTCTTGGTTTTCATCCTGCCCTGCAACATTTATCAAAATCTACTTAGTAACTGTGAATGACAAGAGCAGTTATTTGCTTTACTCACCTCCTTGATAGCATCTTCATTAGGGAGAATGGAACATAAGCATGTGATATAGGCTTGCTGAAAAGATGACACATTTGAAATTTCTTTGGATTCTGCACACAGTTTTGATAAAGCAGTGGCCTGAGGGATGCAGTTAGATTTCAACAAATGTTTTATTCGCATTTGCAGAAAGGAAGGTCCTTCTTGTGCAATCAATTTATTGACTAGAAAAAAGGAAAAATAAAAATTTGATAACATACCTCATAACACATCAAGGTTAAGATGAAAGTTTGATACCTTTTGTTGCTGGTTAGTTATATCAGCTGAATAAAAGTTCAGCTGATATAACCTGGGAAATTTATTCTGATCTCAATACTCATCTAATAGAGCATAGAGCAAAATAAATTAAATTTGCTAATGATTCCCACATTACTGAGTAGTTTTATTCTGAACACCAAACCTCCTAATAAAACTACTAACATTTTATCAAAATTAATCATTTGACTTTCTCCTCCCTCTCTTCTGATTAGGATATTAAGGAATACAGAAATGAACTGTAAGTACAAGTGCAAGAAAAATAACCTATGGAACATTAACAACTACCACATGAACACTTTTATGAGGTACCAAGCTTTAGGCTGAGTGTTTCTATATACCTTTCATTTATTCTTCACACCACCACCAAGGCAAGTATTATTATCCCCACTTTAAGGTTAGGAAAATTAATATTCAGAGAAATTAGGTAACTTGCCAAGGATTCCAAAGCCAGTGGTGTTCTTTCCTCTAAACCAGGAATTTCTCAAAGTGTGTTCCACCGACCAAAAGACCTGAGAGATAGTCCTAGAAAAAAAAAGGATTCCTTGGTCAAATCTCTGAACAGTCCTGCAATAAAGAAAACTGTTCACTTTTATTTAACTCAATGTCTCCCAAACTGATTTGACCAGAGAACCCTTTTACACATATTATTAGTACAACGTAAAATATATGTTCCTGGTTCAGTACACACTTTGAAAAACGCTGCTCTGAGCGGTACTAAGTATTGGGCATCTGAGCACCGACTTTTACCGTGTTCCAGACAATCCCTCAATTTATGAATAGCAGGTACTCAACAAGCATATGACATCATTACACACCATTATTTAAAGAACAGAGGTGATCGCTTCTCGGCCTTTTGGCTAAGATCAAGTGTAAAGAACAGAGGTGAGAATATTGTATGTCAAGACAAGTCAGGAGCAAACAAATTGCTTTAGGTGTTTCATCTAAAATAGTGCTTCTCAAACTTGAAAGTGCCTTCTGAATAACCAGGGGTTATCTTGTTAAAATGCAGATTCTAATTCAGTAGGTCTGGAATGGGACCCGAGATTTTGCTTTCCTAACAAGCTTCTCAGATGATACTCATGCTGCCTTGCCCACAGGCCATATATGGAGTAGAAATCATTAATATTAATGATAAGCCACTGCAGGGAGAGGGATAAACCACTGGCCCAGTCTTAGCTACATCAAAACTAACTGTACAGTTTTTTATGTTTTTCGAAATTTTATTTAAATTCTAACTAGTTGGTCTTCGTCTCTGAGTGTTGACCCCCTTGCCTTCTCCTCTTTCACAGCCAAGTGTGGAGTAATCTTTCATCCGTAGGTACAGGGTTTGCTGACCATTTCCAGCATGTGGTGACCCCAACATGACCATCTTGCAATGGACACTGTACGGACCCCACCCCCCACCCCAAAAATGAAAAGTCTGTGCGCAATAAGTTGGCATCAGGTCATGGCCGAGTGTGGGGAAGTTTTAGGCTTAGGTATTTTTATGGAATTAAAAGTTCTCTAAGGGGACGCCTGGGTGGCTCAGTTGGTTAAGCAGCTGCCTTAGGCTCAGGTCAGGATCCTAGCGTCCTGGGATAGAGTCCCACATCGGGTTGCTCAGCAGGGAGCCTGCTTCTCCCTCTGCCTCTGCCTGCTACTCTCTCTGCCTGTGCTCACTCTCTCTCTGTCAAATAAATAAATAAATAAATAATAATAAAAAGTTCAAAAAAAGTTCTCTAAGAACTCCAGATATGGGGCAAAGTCTCTCTCTTGGACAGCGACAATACATGTTTTAAAGCAACTTCTAAAGGTTAACGGGGCTACTATAAATGAGAAACAGCTCCTTAAGCTGAGCACAGCCTCTGTAATGGAGGACCAACTATGGGGTTTGTTAGAGGTTGTTACTAAACTGAAACCATGGTTCCCTGACTGAGGAACATTAGATTTAGAAGTATGGAAGAGAATTGGAAAGAACGTGAAACACTGCCATACACAAAGTAAAAAGGTATGCCTTGCTTCTCTTACTATCTGAGGTCTAGTCAGGTCCGCTCTGGTCCCTTTACATACTGAGGACAATTCAAACGTCTTTAAAGAAAAAGAAGGGGAACCTACAACTCCTCCGGCTTCCCGAATTTGCCCTTTAATTTCTCAAGTTGGACACAACAAGGAGGAAGAGCTCCCTCTTATCCCTGACTAGGAAATTCCACCACCTTCCTCCCTTTGCCCTCCACTTACTCGATTCTTACTGAGAGCTACATCTAGCAAGCAATACTTAATGGGACCGTTTCCTAGGCTAGAAGCTGACTGTAAAGATTACATGTGTTGGAATGTTGCTTAGACCATGATGGACTATCTTTATTGTTTTCTGTCAATGTCCTCTATTAACTACTTAACCTATAAAATTGGAAATTTCCCCTTTTTAAAATTTCTAGTGTTTTCCATGGCTTAACAACAGCAGGTTCTTCAAGGCAAGGTAAAATAAGGCATGACCTTCATGGCACAGTATTTAGGTCCATACACTGGCACGCACGGTAGTCTAGCAGGGAGGGCAGGCCTTCCTCCTATAGGGACCTGTATCAGTGGCGGTGGTCATAGGGATTTTGTATGGGGACACCTCAGGTTGCTCTGACACCAGGAACCTCTGACATCCTGTGTGGGATGCTACCTGGGCGTCAGGTGGATTTTCTAGGTGATGGACCTTCTATTCTGTTCCTAAGAACTCTCCTTTGGGGTGCCTTTTAACCCACTGGAAACAATTTGGATTTTTAGGAAACGACTGATCTGGGATCTATCAGTTAGATTTCTTCTAGGGCAAAGAGACCTAGGTTACCTAGGGTACCTTCACTGCTCTACACTAACCGCCCCTTGCAGAACGTGTTTGGCTAGTAAACTCCCTTCTGACAATACTGCATGATAATTATCTAAATAGGCCTCCTCTGAGTAAACCCACATTACTGGAGGAAACACAGGCTATCCCAGACAAAGGGGACTCTTGACTCTCTCTCTCACTTTTTTTTTTTTTTTAAGATTTTATTTATTTATTTGACATACAGAGATCACAAGGAGGCAGAGAGGCAGGCAGAGAGAGAGAGGAGGAGGCAGGCTCCCTGCTGAGCAGAGAGCCCGATGTGGGGCTCGATCCCAGGACCCTGGGATCATGACCTGAGCCGAAGACAGGGGCTTTAACCCACTGAGCCACCCAGGCGCCCCTCTCTCACTGTTTTTAACAGATATGGGGGCTTCTCCCTCACTTATTTCCCAAGTTAACGGCTGTAACTGGAGCCAACTGTGGTTAGTCTACCTGAGAACGGGGACTCTAAGGAATATTCCCAAGCAGCTGCTGAAACTCCCTTTCTTTTGGGGAAATTCTCTGTTTTCTGTAGCCTGACATGGACTGTCTATTCCCCCTTGTTGGTGGAAAAACATGGCTCTTGTGCCTCTGTTGGAGCTGATGAGCTCTAGAACCAGGAACCCTTTCTTCTCTGCCTTCTGGCTGAGCTTTGCCTCTTTTGTTTCCCCTTCCCTTTTCTCTTACTGCACCACCTTGGATGCAGCCTGCATAACTGGTTTCCAGACTGTCCTTGGTGCCTCAGGCACCATGGCTCGTAGCTTCGCCCTTCACTATCAAGGAGCAAGAAGAGCACCCCCTGTACCTACACCACTCACTCTAGAATTCCCCACCCGTGTCTCAGGTAAAAACTGACAATGGGGAGTATCCAGGTGGAACATAATTCAGTATTTAAAGTTAAGTTAAAGTAGTTAAGTTAAAGTTGTCAGTTTAATTAAGATATACACGTATTTAAAGTTACCAGCACTGAATATGAAACATCTATTCCACCAAAATTTATTGAAGGCCAAATAAGTTCGTGTTTTCTCCGCTGCAAATTTTAACAAAAACATAACTTAAAATGATAGTTAACTGTCTGTCTTAAAGTTTTCATGGGTAATTGTTAAAATAGCTTTCAAAGTCCTTAGTAACCTGAAACTTTAAAGTTTCGCTAGGATGGCAAATGAGATTAAATTCACTCGACATCTAGGTTTTTTCCAAATAGGTAAGGTCTTAAATCATTGATTACTGGACATAGGTTTCTGCTTTTCACTACTTACTGGAAAGAAACTAAGGATGTTTAAGTCGGCTGGTAAACCTGCTTTGCGCTTAACTGACAAATTTGCCATCTAAAGTTTTGGTGTAACGCTTCAGAACTGGTTACTACTTAGTCTTCGCTGGAGACTAAGATTTCTAAGAGTGCAAAATTTGGCAACTCTGTATGTAGCAAAGTAGGAGATATGTAAGAAAGATAAGGAATGGAAATACATTTTTGCCGAAGGCAAAAAGAAGATAATTTTGTACTAAATGAGATTGGCTGTTTGGAAAGAGATGGCTTGGGACAAAATCTGCATGCAAAAGGAAGTTGTAGAAAGTGTGTGAAGGAAAAATTTTTGAAAGGAATTTTAGGTGTAGTCAGGACAGGCTAAGATTAAAATAAAGGGATTTTATAAGTACACTGATATAAGACTGAAAATCTGCTATCTCCAGAAAAAACAGTTTCTATGTTTTGCTTTTATTAAGTCTATGTCCATCCGTAATCCCATTTAGGCAAGTCTTTTAAAACTTCCCAAGGTTTTAACAAACTTCCCCAAGATTTAAATCATGAACAAAGTCTTGTTGACTAATTAGGCTTGTTTGGTATGTTACCTTCTGGTATGAGGTCATCAACACTCAATACTCTAGCTATTGAATTGTTTCATGTGTTACAGAAATAACTGAGTTTCCTCGTCAACAGCATCATAAAGAATTCTCATATCAGATCATTAACAATGTCCATTTCTGGGTTTTCATCATTTATAATTGTTCTTATTCTCTTACAAAATGAGCTTCATCTTTAAGGAAATTCATATAAAGGACTTAGGACAAATACAGGTTTTTGATAGCTTTAAAACCTAAAAAACTGAAATGGGTAAAAACTTCCAGAACTAACTAAAGGTGCATTCAAATTAAACAAGGATTAGTAACATGGGACTAAATGAATTAAAAATTACTACAGTTTTGTGACTCTTATTTAAAACATTGCTGACTCTCCTAATGTTTGCTCTTCCAGGATTAAGGAAACTTTCTTTTAAGATATCAATGATTTGGGGTGCCTGCGTGGCTCAGTCATTAAGGTCCTGGGATCCAGGCCTGCATCGGGCTCCCTGCTCAGCGGAAAGCCTGCTTCTCCCTCTTCCACTCCCCCCTGCTTGTGTTTCTTCTCTCACTGTGTTTCTCTCTCCATCAAATAAATAAATAAAATCTTAAAATATTCATTTGTAAACAAAGGCATTTATGTAAAGCAGTACTTGGGGACCCTCAGTATTCCGTCTGACATAATGAGTATGACGATTTATGTGAACAACAAGCTGCTCCATCACTTAGCAGGAGTTCCTAGAGTCGACAATATGCTTCAAGGGAGAAGTCCATTCATAGATGGAGGACAACTTCTTACGGACCCTCTAGTCTTTGAGCATACTGAGCTTGGGAATGAATCCCTGATCCGGGCACTCATCAGGCTCTTCTGCCTCTAATAAGCAGGGCCTCCAAGAATCCTTTATTGAATTCATCAATAAATTACTGCAAGTTATTGGGAGACAAATCAGTCATAATTAGGCTATTATTCAGAGAGCACATTCTACCCTTAAATGCACGATACAAAACACAAAGGGAGAGATGTGGGTCCTAAAGCACAATTACAGAAAGCACTGCTTATTCTAAATCTTTTTAATTTAAATTCTAATTTTGAAACTCCAGCCAAAGAAAAACATTTTAAACCTTACTCCCCACCAAAAATGCAAGCCCAAGTACTCTGGAAGGACGCAAACATGGGCATTTGGCAGGGACCAGTAAAACTCATAACCATAAGCCTCATATGTGGGCAAGGTTATCCATGCTAGAAATGTTAAACATTACCACCGCCTGGCACAGCCAGAATCCAGGCCCTCAGAGGAGTCACCTGAATCTAGAAGCAAAACAGCTGGCTATCAGATGCCTTCCCAGTACCCTCAAGGCCAAATTCTAGTATCTGTGCTTAACACCAGTTCTACCATGGTATGTATTCTTGTCTTTCTGCTGCCACCTAGGTACTTCATGTCCTTTTATGAACCTGTAAATCCACCCCCCCCACCTGGAAACCTGTTACTTGGGCAGATACCCCTTTTCCTATTTTTTCAACCATGCCACTATCCCTGTTAATCTTACCAGAGGTTGGGAAGAATCCAAATCCATTAGCTTTCTGAATGAGGCATTATCTTGACATATGCAGACCCAAGTGCTTCTTGGGTCTATTCATTGCAGCATTATTGTGGCTAATTCAATTATTACCCCCACTAGCATGGAAGTTGCCTTTCTTCCTCACTCGGTTCAGACTGATGCCTTTGTGGATCAGCTGGCTATTAATACCATAAGGGAATTTCAACTTCAACAAACTATTCATCAAAAATATTAGGACGTCTTCAACCAATGGAAGTTCCTAATGATTATCTTGGGGAGAAACAGGAAGTCTTAGCCTATTGGT
>ML109240.1:105924-150162 GCA_003697995.1 Taxidea taxus jeffersonii
TCCTAATGATTATCTTGGGGAGAAACAGGAAGTCTTAGCCTATTGGTAAGGCCTCTTATGTGACTGGGCTCACAGATCCATCTGTGTTACCCCCATGTCCCAGAACCAGACCATACATGATTGGGAACAGATAAAGAAGCAAATGCATGGACTGCCCCATGATAATTTAACTTCTGACGTTCAGCAGCTAAAAGATCAAATCCTCACCACATTGGTGGTGGTGGGAAATTGTAAGCTTCATAGAGAAGCTCAGCGATCTCTTTCTAACAATCTGGAGTGGCTTAACTCAGCCACATGGTTCTCTTCCACAAAATGGGGATTCTTTGCTATTTAATAATAATTACTATTTTTCTTATCATAGTCTGCAAAATTGGAATAGATGCCCTATCCACCGTCAGAGATGTGAAGCATATCTACACAGAGCAATGTCTCAAGAACTACTTGCTGCCACTTTAAAGAAAGAAAAAGGGGGAGATGTTGGGGTTAATGTAGAGGATGAAATCAGCCATTAATACCTGGCTTGCTAAAACGTAACAGACACCGCTGAGGGCAGAGAAGGTTTTGGAAAAGGGTTTAGGCCTTTGGAATGCCAGGAGGAGTTGTCCTTTACACTCCCCACCCCAAGCTTTCTTAGCCTGGAACAGCCACTCTGTGATCTAAGAGACACATACGTTGTCCCTTAGGATATGTTTAGCAGAACTCAAAGAAGACAAAGATTAGCATTTCGTATCTTTCCCATAAAGGGATCTTCTTAATTCCTGTTCCTTTAAGACCCCTTGTCACACATCGGGTGCTTGAGAAACAGTGATAAGGATTTGTGATTAAGTGTGCCTGGGTGGCTGCCTTCAGCTCCATGGTGGTTCTAGGGTCCTTGATCAAGCACTGCATCAGGCTCCCTCCCTGCTCAGTGGGAAATCTGCTTCTACCTCTCCCCTGGCTTGTGTTCCCTCTCTCCCTGTCAAATGAATAAATAAAATCTTAAAAAAAAAGGATCTGGGACTATCCTGAAGGACCAACCAATAAAGGCAGGAGCAAAGAAGCACAAAGAGTCTTCATCTCTGAGTATTGCCCCCTTGCCTATCCTCTCTTTCACAGCAATCAACCAATCAATCAATCAATCTTCTAGCTAGTTAATATACAGTGCAATTATTGGTTTCAGGAGTAGAATTCAGTGGCTCATCAATTACATGCAACACCCAGTGTTCATCACAATGCCCTCCTTAAAACCCATCACCCATCTAGCCCACTCCCAACCCACATCCCTCCATCAACCCTCATTTTGTTCTCCACTGTTTAAGTCTCACGGTTTGTTTCTCTCTTCCCCCCTCCAGATTCATATGTTTTATTTCTTAAGTTCCACATATGAATGAAATCATATTGTATTTGTCTCTCTCTGACTTATTTTGTTTAGCATAATACACTCTAGCTCTATCCACGTTGTTGCAAATGGCAAGATTTCAATCTTTTCGATGGCTGAGTAACATTCCATTGTGTATATATATATACACCACATTTTCTTTATTCATTCATCAGCAGGTGGACAACCAGGGTCTTTCCATAGTTTGGCTACTGTTTATAGTATCAAAACTTCTTTCCAAAAACAGGTAATAGCATATATGCACATGACACAAAATTCAAAAGGCACAAAAAGGTGTTCAATAAAAGCTGTCTCCTTTCTGCCCTAACTCCAGTACTCTAGTCTCCCTCCCCAATTTCTTGTTTATCATTCCAGAAATATTCTGAGTACAGAGGACCTATTTCTTTTCCCACTAAAATATATCACACAGTTCCTTCGATATAGGTGGAAGGCTCCCACTTCCTGTGGTACTTCAAAAAGGTCTAGATTCTAGAGCTCCAACTCTGTGGATTTTGATTTAGCAGGTGAAGCCTAGACCTGGGGGAGGGAGAGAGGGAGCAATGGAAGGAGAGACAGAGGGGGAGTAAGGGAGGGGGAGAGGAAGAGAGAGAGAGGGAGAGTGTGTGTGTTGGTTTTAAATTCCGTAGATACTCTAATATGTAGTCAAGGTCCAAAAGTATGGATAAAAAACAGATCACTTCCACTTGGGTTTTTCCATTTTAGTCCCACAGGCACTAAACTGAACTCAAAATCCTATCTCCCACTCAAACAGCTCTTCATTCCTTACTTCTGTTTTCGGTAATGGTATTCTCTCAATCATACAGAAATGAAATTTTGGCATGACCCTTCCTTACCAACTCTGCCCCTAAATTATTATTATATTCTCATTGTATCCTAGCAATTCTTTTTTAAAGTCTCCAATCTATTTCTTCCATATATTGCCTGCCACATCTGCCAACCCAATATACTGTTCTGCTTAACATCATATTCTGCTATTTATCTGTCCTACCAATATACTATTCTGCCTAACTTCAGATTCTGCTGTTTATTTGTTGTTTATATGTTGTAAGCATATTCACAAATCCCACCATGAATACAGGCATGTTATCTATACAAGCTACCCTTGTCTATAAATCTTCACAGCATTTTACTTCTTTCACTATAATTACTCTTCTCTTTAAGTACAGAAGTATTACAGTGTAAAGAGGTTAATATATCAGGTTCTGGAATCATCAATGTGAAGCTGAATCATGACTCTGGCACATACAAAGCTGTGAGACCCTTGGACAAATTAACTGACCTCTCTGAGCCTCAAGTGGAACAAATCATAAATGAAATACCAGTAATGCAGATAAGATACTTGGCACAGGGCCAGGCACAGGGTAAATGCCCAACACCAGCTGCTATTATGTTTCTGTCATCTCCCTTTTTATACCATCAGCAATTTGTAAACAAATACCATGTCTCGTTAACTTTTGTATTCCCTATAGCACTAAGCACTATTACATTTTTAGAGGAGTTTAATAAAACCATGTATTTAGCAACTGAATGGTTATCACTCTTCAGTCACAAACTTTTAATATCTCCTCACCTGGGTTCAAATTCTGCCCTCCAATTTTAACTACGTGGTCTTGGGCATGTGTAATCTCTTACCTGATTTACGGACTAAATGAATAGATATGGAAAGCATTAACATGGTGCTTACCACATAATGGACACTCTAAACTGTAGCTATTATTTCTATGAGGTAAAACTACTTTACTCAATATACTACAACTAATTGCACCACTGTAACAACTTTTTTTTTTTAAGATTTTATTTATTTATGACAGAAAGAGAGAGATCATAAGTAGGCAGAGAGGCAGGCAGAGAGAAAGCAGGCTCCCCGCTGAGCAGAGAGCCGGACGCGGGGCTCGATCCCAGGACCTTGGGATCACGACCTGAGCCGAAGGCAGAGGCTTAACCCACTGAGCCACCCAGGTGCCAAAAACCAATCTTACGTTTTATTTTATTTTTTTTAAGATTTTATTTATCTGTCTGACAGAGACAGAGATCACAAGTAGGCAGAGAGGCAGGCAGAGAGCGAGAGGGAAGCAGGCTCCTTGCTGAGCAGAAAGCCCAATGTGGGGCTTGATCCCAGGACCCTGAGATCATGACCCCAGCTGAAGGCAGAGGCTTTAACCCACTGAGCCACCCAGGCACCCCTTACATTTTATTTTTTAAGATTTTTTAAGATTGATTTATTTATTTGAGAGACGGCAAGAGAATGCACATGGGGGAAGTGGGCAGAGGAAGAGAGAGTCTCAAGCAGACTCCACACTGAGCATAAAGCCCAGCACTGGGCTTGAGCTCATGACCCCGAGATCACAACCTGAGCTGAAGCCAAGAGTCAGTTGCTTAACCAGCTGTGCCACCAGGCACCCCTAATCTTGCATTTTAAAATTCAAGTTATACATCTTAACCTTGTTTTTCATTTATTTTTTTGGAAGTTTTATTTGAGAGAGAGAGAAAGAAACAGCACAAACAGAAACAGCAGAGGATGAGGGAGAGAAATTCTCAAACATACTCCACACCAAGCAGGAAGCCTGATGAGGGGCTCATCTCATAACCCCGGGATCACAATCTGAGCAAAAACCAAAAGTCAGACACTTACCTGACTATGCCACTCAGGCGTCCATTAACTTTGTTTTTAAAAAGGAAATTCAACTATACATTTCTATATTTAAAAAGAAAATAAAGTATACACCTACAAGTCTCATCCTTTCTGTACTTTTTACATTTTAGTACAAAATAAATTTTTTAAATTTTCATTTATTTGAGAGAGAGAGGGAATAATAAGCAGAGGGAGAGAGAGAAGCCCAAGCAGACTCCCTGCTGAGTAAAGAACCCTATGTCGGGCTCAACCCAACCCCAAGATCACATTCTGGGCCAAAATCAAGAGTCGGATACTCAACCAACTGTGCCACCCAGACACTCCTAGTACAAAATAATTTTTAATCATATATCCTTTCTTCCATCTAGATTCAACAACTGAACTGTTTTATCATCTTTCTTTAGTTTTTCTTTTCCTGAGCCATTTAAAAATAAATTGTAAACATCATGACAGTTTATCTTGTGTATACTTCAACACGTAAAAAATTGTAACATTTGGGGTGCCTGGGTGGCTCAGTGGGTTAAAGCCTCTGCCTTCGGCTCAGGTCATGATCCCAGGGTCCTGGGATCGAGCCCTGCATCAGGCTACCTGCTCGGCAGGGGGCCTGCTCCCCCGCCCCCCGCCTGCCCCCCTGCCTACTTGTGATCTCTGTCAAGTAAATAAATAAAATCTTAAAAAAAAAATGGTAACATTTTAGGTCATTAAAAACAGCCTTTTTCTTTTTTCTTTTTAAGATTTTATTTATTTGAGAGGGAGAGAGAGAGAGAATGAGAGGAGAGAGGTCAGCGGGAGAAGACTCCCTGCTAAGCAGGGAGCCCGATGGGGGACTCAATCTCGGGACTCCAGGATCATGACCTGAGTCGAAGGCAGTCTTCTTTTTTAACAGGAAAGCCCATTTTTGTTTTTACTGGAGGCTCAAGTGGCACATGACAATTCATAAAATGGCTTCAGAAGTCAGGGGTAGAGGGGTCACAAAAAACAAACTGGAGTGGGGAAGAAAGGAAATGGTGTAGGAGCTGGTTCCTTGTCAGCTTGATTTAGGGAAAGGAGTTGGTGACTCTGAACGAGGATGGAACCCTTCTTTTAACTCTTAGTAGGAGAGGGAGGAAAAAAAAAAGACTGTAGCTTTGGCTCTCCTGAGCCTCAAGGAAAAAGGGGAAAAGCCATTGTTTTGATGTCATAAGTTATGGGTAAGTAGGGGGAAAGGGTGCCAGGTAGGGTAGAAGTCAACTGGAAAAACTAGCAGATGGTAGCTCTGGGTGTCTTTTGAGTTGGGAGTTGGAATCACTCCTTTATGGTGGTGGGGAGGGTCCCCACTGTTGACAGTGAGGTCTCTTGGTCAGTGGGCTGCCTAGATTTAGGAAGCTGCTGCCATCACTGCTGCGAGGAGGGACAGTTTCATGAGCTAAGGCTCAGAATGGGAACCATCAGTGCAGCCTTAGGTGGGCTTGGTCTCACCATCCCACCTTCTGTGGGAGGCAACTGGGGATGGAAAGATCTTCAGTACCTGGGCTAAAATCTAGGTAGGAGAACCCATTATTTCCCTGCTGACTATTCCAGGTAGAAGCACCAACAACTGGTATTTATTACATACTTTCAGTAATAAACTTTTTTTAGGGGATGGGGAGGACACAAAATTCAAGAATTCAAAGCAAGATAAATAAAAATATTTTATTTGTTTATTTCAGAGAGGGAGGCGGGGAGTGAGGGAGGGAGAGAGAGAATGCAGGAGTGTGGGGGGTTGGGCACGGGGAGGAGAGAGAATCTCAAGCAGACTCCACTCTGAGCATGGAGCCCAAGGTAGGGCTCGATCCCACCACTGTAGATCACAATCTGAGCCAAAACCAAGAGTTGGACCCTAAACCAACTGCGCTACCCAGGCACCACAGGAAAAATAATTTTTTTTAAATCCAAAAAAATAAAAGCATTTATTGAGTTCCTTGGAGGCTAAAAAATGTGTACTTTTATTGAACAGAGGACAATTAATGATATGACAGTCACTGCTTTCTAGTTTCAAATGTATGTTAATAACTGGGCTATAAGAACAGCGGAGCCATAAAAGAATCTTCCTCGGGGCACCTGGGTGGCTCAGTCGTTAGGCTCAGGTCATGATCCCAGGGTCCTGGGATCGAGCCCCGCATCGGGCTCCCTGCTTAGTGGGAGGCCTGCTTCACCGTCTCCCGCTCCCCCTGCTTGTGTTCCCTCTCTTGTTGTGTCTCTATCAGATAAATAAAATCTTTTATATATTAAAAAAAAAAAAGAATCTTCCTCATCTACTGACCTGAAATTAGGGTAAGAGCCAAATGAGAAAGCAGGAAGACTATATAGGCTGCCCATCACTTATATGTAGTTCACAAAATAATTCCTTAGATATGCACGTGTTCTGTACCCATTGAGAGTCTTAAGATAGCGGGTACTTAATCTTTATTGAATAGAGAGGATACAAGATGTTAAGAGAACAGTGCTTCTCACTATTTCTTGATTTTTTCTATATGAAAAGAAATTAAGTACTGTTAATTTCTGAGACAGGGTGATGTATTTGATTAGCACATCAAAAGAATATTTAATAAAGTGGGGATATTTAATAACCACCCTTCTTTCTCTTGGTCTTAGGCTTGCCTATAGAGAGTAAGAGAGTTAAGCGTTCTTCTCGGCCCTAGTCAAGCCTCATCTGGACTGGGATCTGCCTAATTCTGGGATTATTCTGAAACTATTTGGTTCTGTCCTCTAAGCAACTTTTATTAATAAGAAAAGTGATATTTTAGCCTCCATCTGCCTATATCTACAAAGGGATGACATTTACATGGAACCTCAACAGAAAACAATAAAACCAACTTTCTCTACTTAACAGCTCTTTCTCTTATTCTTTTTTTCCCTCACCAGTGTGACTAATAAGCAATAGAATCAGCAGAGAAAAAGAACCAAGAGAAAACTCAAAGAACCCCCATCGCCAATCTTCTCATTATAACAGCATGTGTATAGTAGGTTGTCAAACTTGATGAATAAATAAGTTAACTGGGATAGGTTAAGGCATCAATATTCAAATGGTCTGTTTAAGACCTAAATTAAAGACATACCAGAAGTATAAAAACTCTTCCGAACTTCATTTTTTTAAAGATTTTTTAAAAATTTTTATTTATTTGACAGACAGAAATCAGAAGTAGGCAGAGAGGCAGGCAGAGAGAGAAGGGGAAGCAGGCTCACTGAGAGCAGAGAGCCCAACACGGGGCTCGATCCCAGGACCCTGGGATCATGACCTGAGCCAAAGGCAGAGGCTTTAACCCACTGAGCCACCCAGGCAACCCTGAATTTCATTTTTATTACAGAAACACACTTAACAAAATGTGATCCTTTTAATTTTCTAACTTAAAGCAAATGAAATCACAATTGGTGGTATCAAATGAGATAATTTTTTGTGCTTAACATGCAAATACCAATTCAAATCCACAAATCATGTTCTTAAACTAATGATTTTGCAAATAAAAATTTTCTTTCTTTGCATTTCTCTACAAAACGTAAATTCCAATATTTCATAAGTTTAAAATAAAAAAGCAAATTTTTTTCATGGTTCTGTAGTAACCAGTGAAGAACATATGAGCAAAGTTCTACCATATAACAAAGACTAGAAACAGATTATTCATTTGTATCTCAGGAACTTTATATGAACACTGTTACTCAATGCAACATTTTAAAGTAAGTACAAGGTATATTTAAAACACTACCTAAAACAAGAATATTTAGGCAAAACATTAAATGCTAATGGTTAGTTTTTACTACTCAAAGGAGAACAGACTGCGTATAGACACACAGGTGATAAGTCACAAAATTCTAACCCATTAATGAATTCTGATTCTCTTAGATCTAAATCTTCCTTCAATATAGTCAGTAAAGTTTTAAGGCTTACCTTCTTCGGTTTCTACTGGCTGCTGAGACAGAATTTTAAGAAGAATTGGGTTTTTCCACACCCCTTCCTTGGTAACATGAACCAATATTTGTAGATTATTATTCCCAAATTCCAATAATGCATCATGTGACTCCTAAAACAAAAACAGCACATCCAGAAAATAGGCTAATAAGCAATGTGAAAATAGTTTTGCCTTTTCAATGTATCTGAACATCTACAAAAGGAGCTACTATCTTGCATTTCCTAAAAAGAAATAAGCAGGAAAAAAAAAAACTCCTCAAAGCTTTGTGAATTCTATTACTATTTTCTTAAAAAAAAAAAAAAAAAGAAACTAGGATATATTCACTAAATTAAAGGGCACCTTTAAAACGTTTACCTACATTCTCCTTAGGTAAAATTATCACCACAATTGAATTTACAACTTCACATTACTAAATTATTTTAAGGCCACTGTACAGCTTTCTTTTAAAAAATTCTGCAGTACTAACAAAGGCAATTGTTTCTAATAGAAGTATTACTTAATGAGGCCAAGTGATACATTTTTTCATTGTTTAAATTCTTCTACCAAATGACTTTTTAAATGAAAAGTAGCTCTATCTAAAATACCACAGAAAGTCTAGGTTATTAGCTATCACTCTATCTCCTCAGAAAACAAATATAATTGCCAATAGTTTGTCCTTCAAAATATTTATGTACACAAAGGGTCAGGAGAAAGGGATCAGAAATTTAACTTGACATAAATGATTAACTATATGTCTCCACTGTCCTCTATTACTAGTAAGGATTACTGGTTCTTCCCATATTCTAAAATTTTAATGTATTTTTTTCTTATTTTAGAATGCCGAAATTCTCATGAAACATTAAGCTTCCATTTATAGCAATATTCTTTGGAAAATATAAGTTAACGATGTTCACAGACCAAAGAAAATAATCTTATATTCACTTACGTGAAATATAATAAATAAAATTCATTTTTTCCCATAATTTTAATGTCAAAATTGTAGGTTTTTAAATACATGCACTCCCAATATGCTGTTACCTTCTCAAGAGAAAGGTTTTAAAATTTAGAACTGACACAGGAAGTGGTATTTCCAATTAACAGTTTACTAAAAGCAGTATTCAACCAATGTGGCAATTTTTTCCTTTAAGGGCTTGAACTCTCTTCAGGCTTCTTTCTCCTTAACTTAAGATGACAAGCATTTATTCTACAATGAAGATGAGGATTCCATGTAAAAATTTCAGAATTTGCAGTGTCTGATTACCTTATATGTAAAGTGTATGTAATCTTTAATAGACCCATATCATCACACTTTGGCAGAAAATAATACCATCCACTATGATACACAGAAACTAAAATGAAAGACCACAGTCTACGTTAAAAATAAAAACAGCTTTCTGTTTTTTATCTGTTCAAAATATAGTGTATTCTGCAAAAGAATGATGTGTATAATCCTTTGTTACCAACGGGCATGTATTATAGTAGTTACTTTTGAAGGGTAATACTATAAAATCTTTAAAAACTATGGTAGAATTTTAAAAATCATTTTAAAGGGCGCCAGGGTGGCTCAGTGGGTTAAAGCCACTGCCTTCGGCTCAGGTCATGATCCCAGGGTCCTGGGATCGAGCCCCGCATCGGGCTCTCTGCTCTGCGGACAGCCTGCTTCCTCCTCTCTCTCTGCCTGCCTCTCTGCCTACTTGTGATCTCTGTCTATCAAGGAAATAAATAAAATCTTTAAAAAAAAAAAAAATCATTTTAAAGGGACACCTGGGTGGCTCAGCTGGTTAAGTGGCTGCCTTCAGCTAAGGTCATGACCCCAGCGTCCTGGGATCGAGTCCCACATCGGGCTCCTTGCTCGGCAGGGAGCCTGCTTCTCCCTCTGCCTACCATTCTGTCTGCCTGAGCTCATACTCTCTCCCTCTCTCTCTAATAAATAAATAAATAAAAATCTTTAAAAATCATTTTAAAACCTAAATTTGTTTTTTAAGGTAACAAATATGTGAGTCCATATCTTGAAATCTATAATAAAGAAATACTAGCACAAGAAGTTCACCCTAGCACTATTTACAATAAATTACAGAGATCTGGCCAAATAATTTACGGTGCAACCACATAACAAGCACAGGCCATCATCAAATAAGGGTGAACTATAGATACAAACTTCAAGACATACATTCGTGATAAAATTAGGTTTAAAAAAGTTGCAAAAAATAGGACCTCATTTCTGTTTATTAGAAAATCCATTTCAGGGTATATTTTCATATCCATAGGCAAAAGATCTGGAAGGGTTACATAAACTGAACGTAGTGAATGAGAGTGTTCTCTCTGTAGCCTGCTCTGATAAAACTATTCTCTTACCAAAACTTTCCTCAAAACTATCTGCTGCCTTGTCCATTTATCACTAAAATAAAACTTCAGGGCTTTTACCTTTTAGATTTCAACAGGGACCATGTCTTACATTTATCTGTACCTCTACTGCATTCATTTTATTGAACACATATTCAAAAATATATCCTGTATGATAAACAGTGGAAAAAGTTACACAGACAGAGGGAAAAGGCAAGTATTTTATGTAGACATACGATCTAAGAAAGTAATAAAGAGGGACGCCTGGGTGCCTCAGTTGGTTAAGCAGCTGCCTTTGGCTCAGGTCATGATCCCGGTGTCCTGGGATCGAGTTCCACATCAGGCTCCTTGCTCAGCGGGAGCCTGCTTCTCCCTCTGCCTCTGACTGCCACTCTTGTCTGCCTGTGCTCGCTCTCTCTATATATATAATAAATAAATAAAATCTAAAAAAAAAAAAAAGAAAGTAATAAAGAAATAGGGGCGCCTGGGTGGCTCAGTGGGTTAAGCCTCTGTCTTGGGCTCAGGTCATGATCTCAGGGTCCTGAGATCAAGCCCCACATTGGGCTCCCTGCTTAGCAGGGAGCCTGCTTCCCCTCTGTCTCTGCCTGCCTCTCTGCCTACTTGCGATCTCTGTCTGTCAAATAAATAAATAAAATCTTAAAAAAAAAAAAAAAAGAAGTAAGATAGTATTTTCTCTGCAAAGAATACTATTATAAGTAATCAGTAACAACCCAAACAAGAATAGTAAGATTTGGGGGCACTGGGTGGCTCAGTGGGTTAAGCCTCTGCCTTGAGCTCAGGTCATGATCTCAGGGTCCTGGGATTGAGCCCCGCATCAGGCTCTCTGCTCGGCAGGGAGCCTGCTTCCTCACCCTCTCTACCTGCCTCTCTGCCTACTTGTAATCTCTGTCAAATAAATAAATAAATAAATATCTAAAAAAAAATTATTATAAAGAATAGTAAGATCTGCCCTTCTGGACCATTGTATGCCAGGACAAAACTACTAGCAGGCCTCAAAACACAGTGTGACAAAAATCAGTGTGTCATATATGAAAGGTGATTTTACTAGCTGTATGAGTATGTGAGGAATTAGGATCACATTATAGGGATTAAAACAGTCCAAGGACAGGACCAAAAAAAAAAAAATCATCTTTTCCCAAAACCAAAAAGATTAACATTATCATCATTTCATTTTGGGTTATATATCCCATAGGAAAGAAATGTCCAGATAATGAAGTATGTATTTAATATGCAAATCTTTACTTGTGCCTACATGAAACAGGTACAGACTATTAGAATTTATATCCCAAGAAGTAGCTGGCAAAAAGCAAGCTCTGGGTATAAATCTGAGTGTAACTTTGGGCAAGCTAATTAACATCCTCTATGCCTGTCTCCCTGTTTGTAAATGGAGATTCAAATGATCCCTACATTACAAGGTTTGTAATTTGATTACAAGACACAAAACACATAGAATAGAGCAGTATTTAGTATACTGTGATAACAAATGACAGCTATTACTATTGTGTGCATTTTTTAGAACAGTTTTTCTGTCTCTATCAGTAACATGCAAATTTGCCTCCTGTAGTATTTTCCTCCTATCCTATTCTACCCTCCATAACTTGCTACTTTCTGATGTACTTACCTATTAAGGAAGCTGATAATCAAGCCAATATGAGAGCCAATGTAGCTCTTCTATAAGTAAAATGCACGAATAGAATCTATGACTATTTTGGTTGTCTGAGGGATTCATTATGCTAGACACAATCTCTGAAGTGTTAGGGGGAAATTACTAGAATAGTGTACTCAGAATGATCCAAATACTGTTACCTTATAACCACATACAATTTTATATTTTTAATAGCTTTATTTTGTCTAAAAACTTTGCTTTTGTTTTTAAACTTTGTTTCTGAGTAATGAAAATTCGTGTTGATTCCTAAGCTATACAAAGGCTAACAAAACCAAATGAAAGACAAAAACAATTTTTAACATATCCCTTCATTTGGAAGACCTCTTTCTCAAAATTTCATGTACTCAATACCAATATGCAATGTACTCGTTTTTCTTCCAAATTTTCCATTTTAGTTTGCTGGGAGAAATTAACTAGGTGTCCTGGATATCAAAACAAAGACCTTTGTTCAGCCCAAATCAACTCACCTGTAGAGACTGAAGGAAGAGTACCCAGACTTCACATGGTAGTTCACTTTCAGACACTGAAAGCAGTAATTCAAAACAACTCCTATAATGTAAAATAATGAAGTCAGTATATAAATGTGGCTATAAGCATATCAAATACAGTATTGACAATGATATTATATATACATTTCACATTTATTTAGACTATATGAAATGTTTCTTACTCTTTAAAATTTTCTTCAACGTAGTTATATTGGCTTTTCAACTTTAAAAAAGAGAAAAAAAGAAAAACCAGGAGGCATTATAAGGGCACTGTGGCTTTAAAACATTTGGAAAATAATATATTCCTTTTAGAAATCATATTCCAGGGACGCCTGGGTGGCTCAGTTGGTTAAGCGGCTGCCTTCCGCTCAGGTCATGATCCCAGCGTCCTGGGATCGAGTCCCGCATCTGGCTCCTTGCTCGGCAGGGAGCCTGCTTCTCTCTCTGCCTCTGCCCGCCACTCTGTCTGCCTGTGCTCGCTCTCTCTCTCTCTAACAAATGAATAAATAAAATCTTTAATAAAAAAAAAATCATATTCCAAGCAGTTTTATTTAGTTTTTTAGGATATAGGAGGGTACTCAAATAGGAACCATTCTGATTCCAGAAGACAAAAACAGGAGCTCATGCTACCGTCAATTCAGCTGATAAAGAGATAAATATATGTAACTATCATATGTGTAGGCTCTTGTCACTTGCAAAGGAACAGAAAGATTGGCAAGACCATTTCTCTACTTCTAACGTATCAAGACCACCCAGACTAGAAGTTATCCTCCCAAACAATCTGTAAGCTAAACAAATCTAAAAACTGAATAGCTGTTGTACCTCTTCTGTTTGCAGATGAAAATTACATGAAAGGTGTTAATTTTATTTGCTACTAGGCAGCCAAATATTAAAACAGCAGCTAAATTATCATGGACTCAGGCTGGTAATCTTTTATATATCCTAATATTTTCTGCTAGTAAAATCGTTCTTAGTTCCAATAATATAACTGAATTGCAGAATTTCATAGTATTTCCCCTCAAAGTGATCCTCAAAGACCACTACAGTTTCCGGATACTCTGTTAGTTATACTGATCTATACCTAAAGAAAGAAAGAAACTGTATTCTTGGATGCTAAGCCTGAGTGAGAAGAGACTCTGGAGGCAATTAAAGATTATGTTGATTATGTTGTTTGGCTAGAGCTTCACTTGTACTTAATCCCCTGGGAACCAGAGTATGAAGACTCAGAGCAAAGGAAATTTCATTCAAAGGTATGACTTTTGGTGCTCTGAATAACGGGACGTCATAGTAAAGAGAAGTCAGGCAAACATTACAACCTAAGTACTCAATTTTAACAGTGACTTAAGTACTTCAACTTACAGTACTAATCTGCCAAGCACTAAGAGGACATCTTCACATTCAGTAGTTAAATATGGGCGTGCACTGGCAAAGCTTTGGATGGCAAGTCGATACACCTCCAGAAGATACACCATATGTTCTGAGGCATTCTTGTTGCTTGCATATTGCAATAAGGTCTAAAAAATAAAATTAAAGTATTAATTAAACAATAAAAACAATGAAACACTGTCTTTGTTCTCAAATGCATGGTTGCTCCCCTTTTTTTCCTAATAAATGCATACAACTTTTTTAGGCTCTGATTTGTTTAGAGGATTCTATTTTCATCACTTCATGAATTGATTCTACTGAGATAAAGAAAAGCCAGAATTGCTCTTCTGACATGAGAATAAATCTAAGAATAAAGCCCTAAAATATCTAAGGCTGTTCTCATTAGAGGTCTGGGAGTTTCGGTCTCTGAAATTCAATAATGAGTTTCACTAATACATTAAATTGAGCCCCAACCATGTGCCAAGCACTGGGTATCCGAGAATAAAACTATGATCCCTGCCTTCTACAAAAAGACACTTATTCCTGAGTATGACCCTCAGCTGTATAACTCCAAAAAATCCATTTTTTCCCTATATGCAGAGAATTGATTAGGCTTAATTTACACTAACCAATTTATGAAAGAATGATGTTATATTTGTATTTTTAACTATATTTATTTTTTAAAATTAATTTTTAAAAATTTAGAAACACATTCTGACTGGGCTAGTCCTAACTCTTTGATTGGGGCTACTTCTATAGGAAGTCTTATTTTCAGAGGTAGCTTTATCTTGAGTGACTTACATGTGATTTGAATTCATTACCACCCACCCCCACTCTGGGAATCAAAAAGGTCTAACGGTACTGTCTTTTAATTTTTTTGCCCAAAGAACTACAAATAGCTGTGGTAACACTGCAGGATTCCACTGGATTCTCTGCAGTTTTAGTTTCCAAAGTAATAGTCCCTATCTCAGTTCCAATAATTAAGAATAGCCTTGATTACTTTAAAAAAAAGAAAAAAAAAAAGAACCTTAAAGGAAATACATGATAAACAATTATACCACAGGCAATAAAAACTCTTAGCTGGATTATTTGATTATAATACTAGATTAGCTGGTCTTTGCATACCTGAATGATCAAGCCATTTATTGTAGTATAGCGATTCAATTAATTATCTTGGTACCCTACCACATTTTAGAGATGTGAGCTCCTTTCGTACTTTCAGAAGAGCATTATGTGCTCATTCGATCAAATCCCAAATTTTAATTAAAAAAAAAAAAAACACCCCTTAATAACAGAGGATCATAAAACTCACCCCATAACAATCCTTTTTGCAGCTAAATGAGTACAGAGAAGGAACACAGAATATGTGCTTATCTGTTATGTAAATAAGAGTTTATATAATCTCTGTTAAGAAATTTATTAAAATCTGGGGTGCCTGGGTGGCTCAGTGGGTTAAAGCCTCTGCCTTCAGTTCAGGTCATGATCCCAGGGTCCTGGGATCAAGCCTCACATGGGCTCTCTGCTCAGCAGGGAGCCTGCTTCCCCCTCTCTCTCTGCCTGCCTACTTGTGATCTATGTCTGTCAAGTAAATAAATAAAATCTTAAAAAAAAAAAAAAGAAATTTATTAAAATCTTTGTTAGAAACAAAGCCCATTTCAAGTCAGCAAATTACTTATTGTCTGCAGTGGTTAATCTAAAACCAAAGAACTTGACAAATTTATATGCAGTATCAGATTTTATGTTCCCTGAGGTCAGATATTATGTGTTATCAATCTTCACAGGCTAATAATTCTCCACCCACTTCTACCACCACAGAACATTTTCAAGTCTCACTAAATGTTTACTGATCCATCCACCATTTTATTCACTGGACAAATATTTACAGAGAGCCTACTCTAATCCTACACTGCTAAGTGCTGGGGAAAAAGACATGGGGGGCCTATCCTCATGGAGCTTTCAGAATGAGTCAACACAGAGTGACAGTTGAAACCACACATGCAAATTAACCAACTGGTGCCTGAAGAATACAAAGAGAAGGGTACAGTGCATACAGATGAGGAGGGTCTTTCCAGTCCACCTTCCCATTCAGAATTCTCCTGACACTATTCTAATATTTTCTGACCCAGACATTCCATTAAGACTTCTACAAGTTGGGGCACCTGGGTGGCTCAGTGGGTTAAGCCCCTGCCTTCGGCTCAGGTCATGATCGAGCCCCGCATCGGGCTCTCTGCTCAGCGGGAAGCCTGCTTCCTCCTCTCTCTCTGCCTGCTTCTCTGCCTACTTGTGATCTCTATCAAGTAAATTTAAAAAAAAAAAAAAAAAAAAAGACTTCTTCTACAAGTTACACAATTTCAAAGATCCAATACCCCATGGGTATTTATGTTTATAGCTTGCCCTATACTGACTTATACATTCTTATATTCCTGAATCTTTTCACCCTCATGTATTAGTCCAATTAAACAGGTCTCCTTTAATATATCCATTATGACATTCTGAGCAATTAAAGAATCACTGGAACAATTTTCCTCACTATGACCTTTTTTAAAATATTCAGGATTAAGTTAAATTAATTATAGCCATCCATGACATTCCATCAGAAGCAGCAGAGAAAAACAGAGGTCTTATTTCTTCTTAGAAATTTAAATTTTAGACACAACAAAATTTTAGACACCCACAAAAAGAGAAAGGGAAGGTAAATAATAAATGCCACTCTGGGGCGCCTGGGTGGCTCATTCCAGTGCCCCTCCCCTCATCCGAATTCTATCTATATTCCTCACTACATGGTTTCAAAGAGATTGGCAGCATCCTTACTATCTTCTAAAAATATCAAAGAGGGAGCATTTCTTTCTTCTTAAGTTTATTTATTTATTTAAAGTAACCTCTATACCCAGCATGCCCAAACTCACAATCCCAAGATCAAGAGTCGCATGCTCTTCCACCTGAGCCAGCCAGGAGCCCCATATGAGGGAGCATTTATACAGAATGGTCAAATTTTACGTAGAGATGTATCACAATTTAAAACTCAAATGGTGGGGCACCTTGGTGGCTCAGTCAGTTAAGTAAAGCATCCAACTCTTGATTTCAGTTCAGGTTGTTGATCTCAGGGTCTTGGGATTGAGGCCCACATAGGGCTCCACACTCAGCAGGGAATCTGTTTGAGATTCTCTCCCTCTCCATGCTCTCCTGCATGTGTGTGCATGCTCTCTTTCAAATAAATCAATCCTTTTCAAAAATGTCATTAAAAATAATAAAATAATAAAACTCAAATGGTTCAAGATGAATATTCCCACTGGAATACTTCTAGTATTTTTGAACACATAGTATAAGCTAGGCATTCTCCTAGGAGCTTTACAAGCTAATAACACAATTTATAACAACCCTGTGAACTAGGTGATTTATCACCAGTCCATTTTAAAAATGAGGAAACAAAGAGGCACCTGGCTGGCTCAGTTGTTAGAGCATGCAAGTCTTGATCTCGGTGTTTTAAGTTCAATCCCCACATTGGGTGCAGACATTACTTTAATTTTTTTTTTTTTTAAATGAAGAAACAAAAGTCACAGACAGATTATTTGTCCAAAGTCACCCAGTAAGTAACTGCTGGATTCAGGATTTAAATTTGAATTCAGGGTCATCTGGCTCCAGAGCCCATAGTTTACAGCTTCACTTTAGGTCTTCTCAGAAAGCTCAATTCTATGATGTTTAAGTGTGCTTTTAAATTCTGCTTTCTTCCCTCTACACGCTATCTTTAATATTTTGCAGCAAGTAGTATCATGGAAGTGACTGCTTCTGGTAAAGTTTTACAGCAATGGAGCTGACTGACATGCTGGTGGTTCACAAAGAAATGAAAAGAGGTATGTGGTATTTATCATTAGAGCTACATGTCCTGGGGCGCCTGGGTGGCTCAGTGGGTTAAAGCCTCTGCCTTCAGCTCAGGTCATGATCCCAGGGTCCTAGGATCGAGCCCCATGTCGGGCTCTCTACTCCACAGAGAGCCTGCTTCCTCCTCTCTCTCCCTGCCTGCCTCTCTGACTACTTGTGATCTCTGTATGTCAAATAAATAAATAAAATCTTTTTTAAAAAAAGCTACATGTCCTATGGCAAAAGGAAATCGTCACTTTTCCTTTTTTAAGATTTTAATTATTTATTTGACAGAGAAAGAAAGGGAACACAAGCAGGGGGAGTGGGAGAGGGAGAAGCAGACTCCCCACTGAGCAGGGAGCCTGACGTGGGGCTCAATCCCAGGACCCTGGGACCATTACCTGAGCCGAAGGCAGACGCTTAATGACTGAGCCACCCAGGTGCCCCAGAAATCGTCACTTTTAATAATAGAAGAGGATTTGCATTATTTCAAATTTCGCACATGAAGTGAGAAACCTTACAGATTTTAATTTTCAACATATCAAAATTCCCAGAATTAAATAAATTTGAGTAAAACGTGACTGCACCATGACAAACAGGCTTCCAGCAACATTAAGTTTGGTTTCTGCAATATGGGTCAAGTTTGAAAAAAGCAAAAGTAAGAGAAACAGGAAGACTCCAAAGAGACAGCAATGTTGAACAAAGTCAGAAATTACTAAAACAAATGGGGTCAAATGGTAACAAGACTTAATAACACTCGGTATGGAAACAATAGAGGCTTCCCATGAAGAGACTAAGCTGGGTATGAGAAGAAATAGAAGGGGAGGAAAATGGTTGGCTGCTCACACACAAAAGGTGGCTAAGTCAACTAAAACCTTTAAGTCTTTCACATATGTTGCTATTGAGTCCCACCTCATATTTTCCGTACTGGTTATAGTTGTTTTTTTAAATCCAGAAGTATGACTTATTCCTCTATCGTATCTATCTAATTCAACCATCCTGATTAAACTTCACTGGATTCAATCCATCATCCCAGAGACTACCAAGATTATTTTTAGATAATGATACTGCCGTAAGATTTAACTACACTTTCTTGAATCTTTCCATTTTGAATTCTAATACCTTTTACTGTTTTGTCATAAAACTAGTATCATTTACTGTTTAAAAAATAGAGAGATGAAAAAAAAAAATACAAAGATGGAGGGGCGCCTGGGTGGCTCAGTGGGTTAAGCCTCTGCCTTCGGCTCAGGTCATGATCTCAGGGTCCTGGGATCGAGGTCTGTGTTGGGCTCTCTGCTCAGTGGGGAGGCTGCTTCCCCCTCTCCCTATGCCTGCCCCTCTGCCTGCTTGTGATCTCTTTCTGTCAAATAAATAAATAAAATCTTTTAAAAAAGAGAGAGATGGAGAAGTAGAAATAAAAATATCAAGAATCCGGGGCGCCTGGGTGGCTCAGAGGGTTAAGCCTCTGCCTTCGGCTCGGGTTACGATCTCAGGGGCCTGGGATCGAGCCCCGAGTTGGGCTCTCTGCTCGTCAGGGAGCCTGCTTCCTCCTCTCTCTCTGCCTGCCTCCCTGCCTACTTGTGATCTCTGTCAGTCAAATAAATAAATAAAATCTTTAAAAAAATAATCAAGAATCCTTACTATCATTCAGGTAATACACCACTGTTAAGAAGTAATACTAAGTTTTACCGGGGTTTTTATTTTTATAATGCCTAAACAGAAGCATTTTAGTGGCATTATACTACACATTGTTTCATAAAATTTTCTTCAACATCAGTATGTTATAGCTGCATGGCCTGTGTTGTGTACCACAATTTATTACTGAATTCTCTGTTCTGGACATTATGGTTTTAATTTTTGCATTATTATAATGTTGAAAGCACTGTTCCAACTTCTTCCATGTATCCATGACAATTTTCTCAAGATAACATCCTACAAATGGAATTCCTGGGTCAAAGGATGCATTATTTTTAAGGCTTCACATGGTGCCAAATTCTGCTCCAGAAAATTTGTTCCAATTTACATTCCTATTATTAGTGTTAAGACAGTGACAAACTGGAAGCTGTCAAAATTATTGTATATTATAATCTAAATACAATTTTTTGAGTATCAACTGGATAGGGGAAATACAATTATTTTGTTTATTCAATTTACAATCATTTCAATACTGGTGAAGTTGTATAAAATTTTCAAATATTTCTTTTATGAAATCATTTTTAAAAATCACCATAGCAGAGTACCTGAGTGGCTCAGTAGGTTAAGTGGGCTGCCTTTGCTCGGGTCATGATCCTGGGGTCCTGGGATCAAGCCCCACAATGGGCTCCCTGCTCAGCAGAGAACCTGCTTCTCCCTCTCCCTGCCTGCTGCTCTGCCTACTTGTGCTCTCTATTTCTCTCTCATCAAATAACAAATAAAATCTTTTAAAAAAATCACCATAGCATCTGCACAGTGTCTCCATCTGAGTTATCAATAACAGTAAGGAAGAAAGCTTGAATGAGGACAGCTCCAATAGTTAACTTTAATCTTCCAAAAAGGTCAAAGAGGAAGAAACATTCTCTAATTCATTCTATGAGGCCAGAATTATTCTGATACCAAAACCAGACAAAGATTAAAGAACACTACACATCAATATCCCTTATAAGCACTGATTTTTAAAGAAATCAACAAAATACTAGTAAACTAAAATCAAGGATATTTTTAAATGCATTAGATACCATGACCAAGTGGGATTTATTCCTGGAATGCAAGGATGGTTCAGTGTATGAAAATCAATCAGTGTAATAACAATTAATTAACAGAATACAGGGAAAACCTTCAAGATCACTTCAACTAACGCAGAAAGGGCATTTGAAAAATTCAACAATTTTTCAAGAAACAGTCAACAAACAAGGAATAGATGGAAACTATCTCAACATAAAATATAACCACAAATGAAAAACCCACATCTAACATTAAACTCAATAGTGACTGAAAGCTTTTCCTTTAAGATTGGGAAAAAAAGGGATGTCTGGGTGGCTCAGTCAGGTAAGCATCTGCCTTCTGCTCAAGTCATGATCTCAGGGTCCTGGGATAGAGTCTGGTATTGGGCTCCTTGCTCAGTTGGGGGCCTGCTTCTCCCTCTGCCTGCCACTCCTCCTGCTTGTGCTTACTCTCTCTGACAAATAAATAAATAAAATCTTTTAAAAAATGCCCACTTTCACCAATTCTATTTAACATAGTACTGAAGTCCTAGTCAGAGCAATTCAGCAAGAAAAAGAAATAAAAGGCACCCAAATTTAAGAGAAAGTAGAAGTACCACTGTCTGCAAATTACATGACTGTATATGTAGAAAATGATAAAGATTCCACATTAAAAATAAACAATGAGAATAAACAAATTCAGAAAACTGGCAGGATACAAAATTAACACACAAAAATCAGCTGATTTTTATACACTAACAATGAATAATCTGAAAAGAAGTTAACTATTCCATTTATAGTAACATCAAAAATATAGTTAGGAATAAATTTAACCAAAGAGACTTGCACACCGAAAACTATGAAACTTTGCTGAAAGAAATCAAAGATGACACAAATAAACAGAAAGACATGACATGGAAATGTTCACAGACTAGGAAACTTACTAATGTTAAGATGCCAATACTACCCAAAGCAATCTACAGATTCAATGCAATCCCTATCAAAATCTCAATTACTTTTTTTACTTTTTGCAGAAATAGAAAAATCCATCCTAAAATTGTTATGGAATCCCAAGGACCCTGAATTGCCAAAACAATCTTGAAAAGAAGAACAAAGTTATAGATCTCACATTTCCTGATTTCAAAATTTACTACAAAGCCAGAGTAATCAAAGCACTGTATACTGGCAAGAAGACGGACATACAGACCAATGGACTAGAGAGCCCCAAAATAAACCCTTACATGTATGATCAGTGAGTTTCTACAAGGGTGCCAAGACCACTCAATGAGAGAAAGGGCAGTCTTCTCAATAAACAGTGTTGAGAAAACTAGGTATCCATACACAAAAGAATTAGACTCTTACCCTACACCATCTACAAAAATTAATACAGATCTAAGAGCTAAAAATTCTTAGAAGAAAACACAGGGGAGAGGTTGCCTGGGTGGCTCAGTGGGTTAAGCCTCTGCCTTTAGCTCAGGTCATGATTCCAGGGTCCTGGGATGGAGCCCCGCATAGGGCTCTCTGCTCAGCAGGGAGCCTGCTTCCCCCTTTCTCTCTGTCTGCTGCTCTGCCTATTTGTGATTTCTCTGTGTCAAATAAATAAATAAAATCTTAAAAAAAAAAAACAGGGGTAAAAGCTTCATGACATTGGATTTTAAAATGATTTCTTAAGTAAGACACCAAAAGCATGGGTGACAAAAGTAAAAACAAACAAACTGGATTACATCAAAACTTAAAACTCTTATACACCAAAGGGCACTATCAACATGGTAAAAAGGCAACCCAAAGAACAGGAGAAAATATTTGTACATCACGTATCTGTTAAGTGATATATATACATATATAGCAGCTTTAGGGCACCTGGGTGGCTTAGTCATTAAGCATCTGCCTTCAGCTCAGGTCATGATCCCAGGGTCCTTGGATCGAGCCCCGCATCAGGCTCCCTGCTCAGTGGGAAGCCTGCGTCTCCCTCTCACCCACCCTGCTTATGTTCCCTCTCTTGCTGTGTCTGTCTCTGTCAAATAAATAAATAAATAAATAAGTATTTTTTAAAAGCCTTAAAATTCAACAAAAAAACAAACAACCCAACTAAAAATAAGCAAAGGATTTGAACAGGCATTTCTCTAAAGAAGATACACAAATGACCAAAAAGCACATAAAAAACATGCTTAACATCACTAATTAAGAAATGCAAATCTGGGAGTGGCACGCCTGGGTGGCTCAGTCAGTTGAGTGCCTGACTCATGATTTCATCTCACGTCATGATCTCACAGGTCACGAGATCCAGCCCTGCATTGGGCTTCACACTCAGTGGGGCAGTCTGCTTGAGATTCTCTCCCCCCCTCTCTCTGCCCCTCTCCCGGCTCATGCACGTGTGTGCTCTCTCAAATAAATAAATAAATCTTTAAAAAAAGAAGAAGAAGAGGAGGAGGAGGAAGAAGAAGAAATGAAAATCAGGGACACCTGGGCAGCTCAGTTGGTTTGGTTTTGGCTCAGGTCATGATCTCAAGGTCATGAGATGGAGCCCTCCATTGGGCTCCATATTCGGTGCTGTGTCTCCTTGAGATGCTCTTTCACCCTCTCCCTCCCTCTGCCCCTCCCCCACACCTGTGCTCTCTCTTTAAATTAAATCTTTTTAAAAATGCAAATCAAAATCACAATGAAATAACCACTTTATACCCATTAGGATGGCTATTATCAAACAACACAAATCAAAAACAGAAAATAACAAGTACTGGCAAGGAAATGGAGAATGTGGAACCCCTGTGTTGTCAGTAGGAATGTAAAATGGTGTAGCCATTGCAAAAAATGTCATGGTAGTTCCCCCCCAAATTAAACAACTATCATATAATCCAGTCTCCACTTCTGGATATATACCCAAAACAATCAAAAGCAAGGACTTGATGAGGTACTTGTACCCATGTTCACAGTAGCACTATTTATAATAGCCAAAAGGTGGAGTAACCCAAGAATCCATCAATGTATGAATGAATAAACAAACTGTAGTATGAACACACTCTGGACTATTATTCAGCCTTAAAAATTAAAGGAAACTTGGGGCACCTGGGCGGCTCACTCACTTAGGTGTCTGACTCTTGGTTTTGGCTCAGGTTATGATCTCAGGATTGTGAGACTGAAACCCATGTTGGGCTCTGTCAGTGCTCAGTGCAGAATCTGCTTAAGTGTCTCTCTCCCTCTGCTTCTGCCCCTACCCCCACTCACTCTCTCTAAAACAAACAAACAAACAAATATTTTTTTAAAAAAGGAAATGTGAAGGATGCCTGTGGGTGACTCAGTTGCTTAAGCATTTGCCTTCAGCTCAGGTCACCATCCCAGGGTCCTGAGACTGAGTCCCATACTGGGCTCCTTACTAGTGGGGAGCCTGCTTCTCCCTCTGCCTGCTCTACCTGCCGCTTCCCCTGTTTGTACTCTCTAACAAATAAATAAAATCTTAAAAAAAAAAAAAGGAAAGGGAATTTGGCAATGCTACAACATGGATGAATCCTGAAGACATTATGCTAAGTAAAATTAGCAAATCAAATAATGTATGTTTCCACTCTTATGTTGTACCATAGTCAAATTCTTAGAGACAGAAAGAAGTATGGTTGTCAAAGGCTGGAGAGAGGGAGGAATGGGGAATTAGTATCTAATAGGTGCAGAGTTTTGGTTTGGGAAGATGAAAATATTCGGGATATAAATGGTGGTGATGGTTTCCTATCTATGGAATATATTTAACACCAATGAATATATACTTAAATATGCTTAAAATGGTCAATTTTATATTATGCACAATTTTATATTGACTACAATTAAAAAAAACACCCCAAAAGGGGTGCCTGGGTGGCTCAGTTGGTTAAGTGTCTGCCTTCAGCTCAGGTTATGATCCTGGAGTCCTGGAACTGAGCCCCACGGTGGGCTCCCTGCTGATCAGGGAGCCTGCTTCTCCCTCTCCCTCTGCTATTCCGCCTGCTTGTGCGCGCACGCTCTCTCTCTCTCTGTCAAAAAAATAAATAAAATCCTAAAAAAAAAAAAGAGTCGGGACGCCTGGGTGGCTCAGTTGGTTAAGCAGCTGCCTTCGGCTCAGGTCATGATCCCAGCGTCCTGGGATCGAGTCCCACATCGGGCTCCTTGCTCGGCAGGGAGCCTGCTTCTCCCTCTGCCTCTGCCTGCCACTCTGCCTGTGCTCGTTCGCTCTCTCTCCCTCTCTCTCTGACAAATAAATAAATAAAATCTTTAAAAAAAAAAAATAACTTCTAAAAAAAAAGAGTCAACCTCATGTCATTTTCGATTAGCAACTTCCAAGAAACATGAGTGAGTGAGCATACAACAGGAAGATGGGGAGGAGAAGAGGATAAATTCAAGTACCCTCCATTTCTGCTTTAGTGAGCCATTATTACTAAAAGGACTGATCTAGAATACTTTTTAAGTTTGGAGATTTTAAAATCCAAGCTTTATCACACTGGGGAAAAGTATTACAATTCGGACGTAGCTATGTAATACAGTGAAATGCTATGTTCTGTGGATGTGCATTCAAACCTCTTACCCTCATCATTTGCCAGCTGACCTCTCTGGGTCTTGATTACTTTAAAATCTGTCACCTGAAACTGAGTATTCATTTTCCCCCAGACATTATACAATACAGCTTTTAATAATTAAGAGTTTAGTAAAAAAGAAACAAAAACATAAACAAAACAAAACAAACCTTCTTAACCATTTTTCAAAGTACAGTTCTGTGGCATTAAGTGTATTTATATTGTTGTGCTACCATTACCAACATCCATCCATAGAATTTTCACCCTGCAAAACTGAAACTGAACCCATTAAACAGTAACTTCCTTTTACTCCCTCCCTTCAGCCCCCTGGCAACCACCATTCTACTTTCTGTGTCTATGTGCAATATAGCTTTCATATTATATTTTATGTTTGAAAAAGCAGTACAAGAGTATGATAAATGGCATCAGGGTAGACAAATAGATCAGTGAACAGAATAGAGTCCAGAAGTATACCTACATACATATGGCTAACTGATTTTTAACAAGGTGCAAAGGCAATTTCTTAATTCAATGAGAAAGCAGTCTTTTCAGCAATATTTATTCATTTTAAAAACACAAAAAACTTCGAACACCTCCCCATACAATATACAAAAATTAGCTTCAAGAGGATCATAAATCTAAATGTAAAACCTCAAACAAATTTCTGGGAGAAAACATAGAAGAAAATCTTTATGGTCTTGAGACAGATTTCTTACATATATAACATGAGAAACGTAATTCATAAAAGAGGAAGTTGATAGACTGAACTTTATCATAATCGAGAATTTGTATTCTTCAAGATACACTGTTGTTGTTTTTTATTTTTTTAAGATTTTATTTATTTATTTGACAGAGAGAAATCACAAGTAGGCAGAGAAGCAGGCAGAGAGAGAGAGAGAAGAGGAAGCAGGCTCCCTGCTGAGCAGAAGCCCCATGCGGGCTTGATCCTAGGACCCTGAGATCATGACCAGAGCCAAAGGCAGAGGCTTAACCCACTGAGCCACCCAGGCGCCCCTCAAGATACACTGTTAAGAGAACAAAAACAAACAAACAAAAAAAGCCACAGCCCAGGAGAATATTTTTTTTTAATATTTTATTTTTATTTATTTATTTGAGAGAGAGACAGTGAGAGAGAGCATGAGCGAGGAGAAGGTCAGAGGGAGAAGCGGACTCCCCGCGGAGCCGGGAGCCCGATGCGGGACTCGATCCTGGGACTCCAGGATCATGACCTGAGCCGAAGGCAGCTGCTCAACCAACTGAGCCACCCAGGCGCCCCCAGGAGAATATTTTTGCAAAGAATATATTCAATTCCATTTTTCCCCTGACCCCATCAACTCTATGGTTATAGAAGGGATCAATTTAATAGAAATTAACCACAGCTTGGCTGCTTATGTGCCCACCTAGTTACATAGGACTTTTCCCTCCTGTCTTACCCAGTATTTCCTAGTATTCTTCACGGTATCTCACATGAGTTCACCAACAGTTCAGTCCAGAATCCACCTGAGCTCATCCTCGTGATTTGCTCCCTACAAGCAGGTAGACAGCACCTCAGCCTTTCCCCATTGGCCACATCACCAAAATGGAATCTGTGTCAAGGCCAAGGGTATTCCCTCCAGAGTCCCAAGTGAACCACAGTCAGAATGTGTATAACTTAGAAGTGATACAAATCACCATCCCCATTATGCCCACTCTTTGCCATCTAAAATATATATGTATATATATATGTATATATTTTTGTGTATACACACACACACACATAATTATCTGATGAAGGGTTTATGTCCATAAACAGACTCCCACACATATCCCTCTCAAACCTCAACAATAAGAACACAAACAACCCAATTCTTAAGTGGCCAAAAGATGTGAAAACGTACTTCACCAATAAAGATATAAGAATGGCAAATAAGCACATAAAAAAGTTCTCAATATAGTAACTCATTAGTGGGGCACCTGGGTGGCTACGCCAGTTAAGCAAACAACTCTTGATTTCTGCTCAGATCTTGCTCTCATCAGGTGAGATCAAACTGCATCAGGCTCCACACTCAGTGGGGCGTCTGCTGAAGATTCTCTCTCTCCTATTCCCTCTCCCTTTGCCTCTCTCCCCATTCACACATGCTCCCATGGATAGCTCTCTCAAAAATAAATAAATCTTAAAAAAAAAAAACAACTAGGAGCGTCTGGGTGGTTAAGCATTTCCCTCTCCCTTGCCCCTGTCCCCTGCATGCTCTCTCTCAAATGAATAAATCAATCATTAGATAAAATAAAAATAAGTCATTAGGGAAATGTAAATTAGAACCACAAAGAGCTACTACTAATTTCAGAATGGCTAAAACAAAGACTGGCCACACCAAGTGTTGATCAGGAGGTGGAAAATTAGAACTCTCATACATTGTTGGTAGGAATGTTAAATGATACAACTACTCTGAAAGACCTGTTATGTGATCTAGCCATTCCACCTAGGTATTTATCCAAGAAAAAGCATCTGTCCACACAAAGACTTATACACTAATGTTCAGAACAAGTTTATCTATAATAGCCAAAAACTCGAAATAAGCCAAATGTCTATCAATAACAGATGAATGAGCAAATCATGACAGAACCATAAAATAAAATGTATTAACTAGTAATATAAACAACACGAATGAATTTCAAAATAATTATACTACGTGAAAGAAGTCAAAGACATTGTACAGTTTTATTTATATGAAATTCTTAAAAATGCAATCTAATCTATAGAGACAGAAAGCAGCTCAACAGTTGAGTGATGGTGCAAGGATAGTAGGGAAAGAAAGAGGAAACGCAATGGAGTGAGAAAGAACTTCTAGGGGTAATGGATATATTCATTATCTTGATTATTTCATGGGTGTTTGGATATGCCAAAGCTTATCAAATTGCACATTTTAACTAGGAGCAGTTTACTGTATGTCAATTATACTTCTAAAAAGCTGTTTTTAAAGGGATACAGGCTACAGGGTGCCAGGCTGGCTCAGTCAGTAGAATGTGTGACTCTCTATCTCAGGGTTTTAAGTTCGAGCCCCACATTGGGCATACAGATTACTTAAAAATAAAATCACTTTTTCGTTTGTTTTTTAAGTAGGCTCCACACCCAACAAGACCTAAGCTGAAATCAAGAGCGAGACACTTAACTGACTAAGCCAGCCAGGTGCACCAAAAATAAAATAAAAAAAAAAGAAGACATGGGCCCAAAGTACACAAAAATCATAAAAGGAATTTAAATAAATGTTGTTTCAATTGTCAGATTTATCAGACTTGTAATTTTTACTGTAAAAAAATATAAAACTCCTGTGCATAAAAAATGAAAAGATAAACTGAAGAGAAGATAATTCTAAGGTATACGACCAGTAAAAGATTCATGTCTAACATACATAATTTCATAAAAACTGTAAAGAAGGGGTGCCTGGGTGGCTCAGTGGGTTAAGCCTCTGCCTTCGGCTCGGGTCACGCTCTCATGGTCCTGGGATCCAGCCCCTCATTGGCTCTCTGCTCAGCAGGGAACCTGCTTCGCCCCCCCTCTCTCTGCCTGCCTTTCTGCCTATTTGTGATCTCTCTCTGTCAAATAAATAAATAAAATCTTTTTTAAAAAAACTGTAAAGAAAAGTCGGGGAGCCTGGGTGACTCAGTTGGTTAAGTGGCCAACTCTTGATTTTGGCTCAGGTCATGATCTCAGAGTTGTGAGACTGAGCCTCACAGCAGGCTCCCCACTTAGTGTGCAGTGTGCTTATCCCTCTCCCTCCCTGCACTTTTCTGCACGCTCTCTCTCTCTCACTTGCTCTCAAATAAACAAATAAAATCTTAAAAAAAAAAAAGGGAGTAAAGAAAAAGACAAATAAGGGACGCCTGGTTGGCTCTGTCAGTAGAGCATGCAAATCTTGATCTTTAGTTCTTAGTTCAAGCCCCACGCTGGGTGTGGAGACTACTTAAAAATAAAATCTAAGATAAAATAAAATGGCAAATAACCCAACTAAAAAATAAGAAAAAGCAATTCACAGAAGAGAAAATATGAATAGCAATAAATATAACTAAACCTGTAACCCTTTACAAGTAAACAGGAAAAAAAAAAAACAAAACCACAATGAGATATCACAGTCCACCCATGCAAATGGCTAAAATTTAACTACACCAAGTACTGGCAAGAACGTGGGGCAATGTTAAGTTTCATACACTGATAAGTGGCATAAACTGCTACAGATACTTTGGAGAATAACTTGGCAGTATTTATTGAAGCTGAAGGCAGACCTATATATGAACCCAGCAACTCCACTTTAAGCATATACTCTAAAGAAATTCTTGTACCCATGCATCTCAAGATATACTGGAAAGATGTCCACCTCAACAGTTAATGTAATTAAATGCCTCTAAATCCATTAATAAAAGAATGGACAAATGAATTATATCATACTTACATAACAAGACACTACATGCCACTGAACAATGAATGTGCCAAAGCTATAAAAGCAATGCAGATATATCTCAGATATATTATGTTGAATTTATTTTTCCATTATGCTGAATTAAAAAGCTTCTGAAGAATACATATAGTACAGCATTTAAGTAAAGCTGAAAAACACATAGAATAATACTACAGACTGTATTAAAATGCACAAATATTAAGTAAAGAGATGCAACAGAATAATTAAATACCAATATCAAGATGGTGGTGGGAGATAAAAGAATCTGTGAAATGGTATATAGGTAGCTTCAATCATTCCATTTCTTAGGTCAGGTTCATTTTACACTCTTTACTGTTTTCTACGTTGAAGATATTTGACATTTAATATATGCTTCAAAGTTCTGAGCAAAACTGATTTTCAACCTAGATTCTTACACCCAGCCTAACACAAAAAAGAGATAGGAGAGATCTCAGAAAGCTGCTAGAGGGTATTCCTTCAGACCCAAAGTAAGGGAGTAAAAGGAGAAAAGGACACAAGGGGTAGGAAACAGAGAAGAGGGAGAGAAGAAAAGATGTACTGAAACAACAGTTGATAAAATAAAAATGTATTTAAAAGAGTAACAGGTGGGGCACCTGGCTGGCTCAGTCAGTGGCTCAGATCAAGAATACAACTCTTGGGGCGCCTGGGTGGCTCAGTGGGTTAAAGCCTCTGCCTTCAGCTCAGGTCATGATCCCAGGGTCCTGGGATCGAGCCCCGCATCGGGCTCTCTGCTCGGCAGGGAGGCTGCTTCCCCTCCTCTCTCTGCTTGCCTCTCTGCCTACTTGTGATCTCTGTCAAATAAATAAATAAAATCTTAAAAAAAAAAAAAAAAAAGAATACAACTCTTATATTCTCTTGATCTTGGGGTTTTAAGTTTGAGCCCCACGCTGGGTATAGAGATTACTTAAAAATATTAAAAAAAAAAAAAAAAGGTAACAGGTTAAGTACAAACCACACAAAAACCCAAGAAACAAAATGAATGTCCCACTAATTCATGCAACATGTTAACACTTTAGTAATTCTTTCAAAACTTTTTCTATACATCACTGCTTTTTATCTTGGATATCCTTTCATACTAATACCTAACACTACCTTATCTGTTTAAATTTTACTTAAAAAAATACTGAAATACAACAAAAAAGTAAAATTCACCTACAACCCCACCACTTTAAAATTTTGTATGCAAGAAAGAAGTGAAAAATCACACTTGTATTCCATCTAATTCCACTCCCAACTTCTAACCTCCAAATAAACCCTAAAAATATTTTGGTACAAATGCCTTAGGTACATAAAAGCTTTCTAAGTTCTTTGTAATAATCTCCTGGGATCAAATGTCTTACTGGTTTTGTGATGTTCAAAGGGTACTTAATTGTTTGGCATTTCCAAGCCTAAAATATAAAACATTTCTGCATTCCTACTCTCCCTTAAATTAGTAATGTCTTCCCTTCTTAACCATATACTTGCTTCAATTTTTTAGCTTGGGACTAAGGCCAATGAAGCAGACTACAGAAAAGTGGCAAGGAAAATCATTTATTTATAATCTATACAAACTGGAAAAGAACAATGTTGTTTATTCAAACCCATTTATATTAGACCTCAAAATTATCAAGCAATAATTAAACATGGAATTGTTTCACTTATACTCCTCTTACCTAAGGGCAAACTAATTGGAAGGTGGATAAATACATATGATCATCAAACACTGACTATAGCTCTATTGTAGCAATAAGCAAACATAACATAAAAACTGTTTTATGTTTATCTTCTCCACTACACAATAAACTAGGAGGACAAGAACCACATCTGGCTTCTCATCACTGTAGACCAGAACCCAGCATACTGAGTAGTATATAGCAGGTATTCTGTAATAACTTGCTTCTGATGCTTTGTACTATTTTTAAAGGATTTGCTAACTTATTTTTGAAGTTTGATTAAAACAGTTTTTGAGGGGCGCCTCAGTGGCTCAGTTGGTTAAGCATCAGTCTTCGGCTCAGTTCATGATTCCAGGGTGCTGGTATCAAGCCCCTCGATGGCTCCCTGCTCAGTGGAGAGCCTGTTTCTCCCTCTCCCTCTGCCGCTTGCTCTGTCCCTCTCTGTTAAATAAATAAATGAAATCTTGAGAAAAAAAAAAAGTTTTTTCAGATACACATCTTTGATGAGAGTAAAATATGACTGTATACTAAAACAAATTCAGGGGTGCCTGGGTGGCTCAGTATAGGTGAAGCGTCTGCCTTTGGCTCAGGTCATGATCCCAGGGATCCTGGGATTGAGACCTGTGTCAGGTTCCCCGCTCAGCAGGGAGTCTGCTTCTCTCCTTCTCCCTCTGCCCCTTCCCCCATTTGTGCATTCTCTCTAATAAAATCCTTTTTTAAAAATTCTAAATAAATAAAACAAATTCAACTAAGTAGATTTGGTTCCAGATTCTCCCTGCTTCATTCAAATCCTACAAAAGAGAGCAGCATAATACTGACCAAACTGCACTAATGAGAATTTTTACAAGGAAATGGTTAGATCCTATTTTTTAGATGGGTGTTCACAGATTAATGATATGCCAGTCATGAATTTTGTTTGGTGGTAAATAAATACGTCAATGTTCAGAATTTTTGATACTACTGCCTATGTGAATCCTCAGCCCACATCCTACATTGAGTTTGAATCCTCAGCCCACATCCTACACATTGAGGAGTTTCCCCCTTAAAAGTTTTTTTTTTTTTTAAAGATTTTATTTATTTATTTGTCAGAGAGAGTGAGCACAGGCAGACACAGTGGCAGGCAGAGGCAGAGAGAGAAGCAGGCTCCCTGCTGAGCAAGGAGCCCGATGTGGGACTCCAGCCCAGGACTCCATCCCAGGACGCTGGGATCATGACCTGAGCCAAAGGCAGCTGCCTAACCAACTGAGCCACCCAGGCGTCCCTTCCCCTTAAAAGTTTTAAGCTGGAAAGGGAGTGAACCAGATAACTTCTAAAGTTCTTCCCTCAAACATATGATTATGGGGGTGCCTGGGTGGCTCAGTGGGTTAAAGCCTCTGCCTTCAGCTCGGGTCATGATCCCAGGGTCCTGGGATGGAGCCCCACATCGGGCTTTCTGCTCAGCAGGGAGCCTGCTTCCTCCTCCCTCTCTCTCTCCTCTCTGCCTGCCTCTCTGCCTACTTGTGATCTACATCTGTCAAATAAATAAATAAAACCTTAAAAAAAAAACAAGCAAACAAACAAACAAAAAATATATGATTATGAAAACATGGCCACCTTTTACAAGGAACTCAAATTCAATGTGTTACAAATTCAAATCACTTTTGGTATGTATGGATTTCAATAAAATGAGATACATAATTGAAATGCCAAACAATAAACCAAGTTAAAACCAATAATCAAGAGAATTAAAAAAATTGTATACAGAATGATCTATTAAACAGGTCAAACTCATTATTTCCACTAGATATGGACCCCAAAGGGCATCCATATTGTTTCAACATAAAAAAAAATTTACTGTAAATTACACTTCCAGTCTACAAAGCTCATCACAGGCTCTCTGAATCCAAAATCACATTGCAAATGCTCTATAAACATCTAGGAAACTTTTTTCTTTTAATGAGCTATACATCGACAGGAAAATGGTGGAAAGCTGCCCTACAAGAAATACTTCAAAACATTCAGGGCAGAAAGGAAATAAAGAAGTTGACACACTGGGTACCTATCTGCCACCAAAAGTTATGCTAATGGCAATGTTATACTGTCCCACTTAAATGTTCACAGTCACCTATCAGGGAGCTTTCTCTTACCTCCAATTTTATATTCAAGAAAAAGATCCAAGGCAAGGTTTAAGGTCACAAGAATGTTAGAATGCATACTTAGAGTGAAATCTCCTAACTTCTATTGGGTATGCTATCCATTTCATAAGACAATAAAACATAAGACTGACCAAAGTTGATGTATCCACATTTACTGTTAGAACTTTGCGGGATAATTTCTTCTGTATTTAACATATTCATTTATCAAGTCCCTTACACACTGAAATAAAGATTTCACTCTGAAGGAAAAAGCCAAATAAGGACAATGAACATAACTAATGTAAACAAATAACTTCAGTTCAAATTAGTTCAGTGGCTTCCACTGGGGTGGGCATTTATACTACAGGGCTAAGCAATAACCCATTGAGGGCAGAAATATAGTATTAACATGTTAAATGATTTTCAAATATTTCATCTTTTTTTTTTTTCAAGATTTTATTAGAGCTCACACACATACACGAGGGATGAGGGGCAGAGGGAGAACCAATCTCCCGCTGAGCAGGGAGCCTGATGTGCGGCTCAATCCCAGGACCCTGAGATCAGGACCTGAGCCAAAGGCACATGCTTAACCACTTAACCAACTAAGCCACCCAGGCACCCCCCAAATTTCATCACATTAATATTTTTCTGTGATTGCTTATAATATAGGCACTGCATTAATAAAAGATTTATTATTCATTTATTTCAATAAGGATAACAAATGTTTGGAGACTTAGAAAATAATCCTTGGCAAATGTTTTTCAACAGAAAAATTATGTTAATTTTGAAGGAGAATCAAACCTTAAAAATTATCTCATTTAAGCAGCAATCTGAAACCCCCAAAACAAACTGATTTGGCCCAATTCATACATCCATTCAGTGGCACCTTACTTAAAACACATAAAAATAACAATATAAGAAAAAGTTAGCTAATGGAAAACACTAGGGTCTTTCCAGTTATTCAGCTATGACTTAAGTCTTCCTAGAGTCTAGCAGCACTGGTATATAACATCAATAAATGTTTGTTGGAAATGACTACATGGGCATTTCTCACAGCAACAGGTAATCACTAATTTGTATCATATATTCCAATGGCTTCAGGTTAGGCTGCAACTAACTATGCTTCTTGAGAACCTCAAAGCAGCACTGAATCTTAAGATTACATCACCACTCTCAAAGACTAGACAATCAAAAACTTTTTTAATGTTTTGGCTCATTTTTATTTATTTTTAAAGATTTTATTTGTCAGAGAGAGACAGAACACAAGCAGGGGGAGCAGCAGGCAGAGTAGGCAGAGGGAGAAGCAGGCTCCCTACTGAGCAAGGACCACCCCCCATTCGGGACTTGATCCCAGAACCATGGGATCATGACCTGAGGCGAAGGCAGCGGCTTAACTGACTGAGCCACCCAGGCATTCCTAGACAAGCAAATTTTAATGACTTTCAACTAATAACATTTTTTTTTTCAACTAATAACATTTTAAAATACAGGTATATAAAAAAAAAGTAAAGACAAATTTTAAGTATCTAATACACATGAAAAAGCATGCAAATGCTGTTAAAATGAAAATTAGTAAAATGGTATGAAAGCAATTACTTGCCACTATCAGACTGGCCAATATTAAAAAGTTTAATAACACCAGTGTTAGCAAGGATATAGTCAAACAGGGGACTCCCAAACACTACTGAGAGAAGTACATATTCTGTTTTTTGTAGGCTAGTATTCAACAAAATTTAAAATAAACATTCTCTTTAATACAGTAACTTCAATTCCAAGAATTTATGCTATGGGGGGGGGGAGCCTGGGTAGCTCGGTGGGTTAAAGCCTCTACCTTCGGCTTAGGTCATGATCTCAGGGTCCTGGGATCAAGCCCCACATTGGGCTCTCTGCTTCTCCCCTCTCTCTCTGCCTGCCTCTCTGGCTACTTGTGATCTCTGTCAAATAAACAAAATCTTAAAAAAAAAAAAAAGTTTATACTATAAGTATTAATAACCACTGCTTGATGTTTAAGGATGTTCACTGCAACCTTATTTATGATAATAAAGAAGAACAATGATTTAATTATAGTACATACTCAACATGTGTTGATATAGAAAATTGTTTTCAATATACTAAATTAAAATCTAAATTGCAGATTTGAGTTTTTAAGAATACACAAGAGATTTAACTCTTCTGGGAATGACTAGAGGGACTGAAGGCAAAAGAGGGCTTTTACTTGTTCCTTAAGCCTTGCTGTAACACTATATATTTTTGATATAAAAGCACTGCTCTTATAGTTAAAAATTTTTTTTTAGTTAAAAGAGTGTTGAGGGGTACCTGGGTGGCTCAGTCAGTTATTGCAGCTGCCTTCAGCTCAGGTCATGATCCCAGAGTCTGGGATAGAGCCCTGAATCAGGCTTCCTGCTAAGCAGGGCACCTGCTTCTCCCTCTCCCCCTCCCTCCACTTGTGTTCTCTCTCTCTCTCTAAAATAAAAATATTTAATTAATTAATTTTAAAAAGAGCACAGAAGGCTTTGCTACCTGCAGAATTTAAAATCAGGGGTGTTGGGGCGCCTGGGTGGCTCAGTGGGTTAAGCCGCTGCCTTCGGCTCAGGTCATGATCTCAGGATCCTGAGATCGAGCCCCCCATCGGGCTCTCTGCTCAACGGGGAGCCTGCTCCCCTCTCTCTCTCTGCCTGCCTCTCTGCCTACTTGTGATCTCTCTCTGTTGAATAAATAAATAAATAAATCTTTAAAAAAATAAAAATAAATAAAATCAGGGGTGTTTTTCAATGGAATACTATGCAGTTTTCTTTTTTAAATAGTTAATGTGTGTATTCCACGAGAAAGATGTCTGTGTTAGGTTTTAATATATAACCTCAACACTATTTTTCTAAAAATATGTGTGTGTGTGTGTGTGTATATATATACACACACAAAAAAATTCTGTAAGTATACATTCCCAAACTGTTAACCAAAGAAAACTATTAATCTAGAAAAACACAGTACTGAAGTATAAGGCTATGTGACAACTGTCATCCTTTATTCACTCTTCCTTTATACTGTTCTAGTTTTTTACAATTAAAATCTATTCATGAATTGCTTGGACAATTAAAAATTCCAATCTTTGGGACGCCTGGGTGGCTCAGTTGGTTAAGCGGCTGCCTTCAGCTCAGGTCATGATCCCAGGGTCCTGGGATCGAGTCCCACATCAGGCTCCTTGCTCAGCAGGGAGCCTGCTTCTCCCTCTGCCTTTGCCTGCCACTCTGTCTGCCTGTGCTCGCTCCCGCTATCTCTCTGACAAATAAATAAATAAAATCTTCAAAAAAAAATTCCAATCTTTAAGCAATCTTGAGAAAGAACACCAAAGGTGCAGATATCATAATTCCAGATTTCAAGATATACTACAAAGCTGTAGTGATCAAAAAGTATGATACTGGCACAAATACAGACATACAGATCAACGGAACAGAAAAAAGAGCCCAGAAATAAAGTCACACTTATGTGGTCAATTAATAAATGATGAAGGGAGCAAGAATATACAATAGGGAAAAGACAGTCTCTTCAATAAATGGTGCTGGGAAAACTGGACAGGTACATGTAAAAGAATGAAAATGAACCACTTTCTAACACCATATACTAAAATAAACTCAAAATGGATTAAGGACCTAAATGTGAGGCCTGATCCCATAAAAACCCAGAATATATGTATTAATTTCCCTAACACCAGCCCTACCAACATTTTTCTGATATATATCCTAAGGCAAGGGAAACAAAGCAAAAATCAACTCCTGGGAATATATCCTTTTGCACCACAAAGGAAACAATCAACAAAACAAAAAGACAACCTACTGAATGGGGAAGACACTTGCAAATGATGTATCTGCTAAGGGGTTAATATCCCAAATATATAAAGAACTTTTACAACTGAACACCAAAAAACCCAAACAGTCCAATTAAAAAATGGGTAGAGGACCTGAACCGACATTTCTCCAAAAAACCCATACAGATATCTGGTCAACAGACACATGAAAAATTGCTCAACAGCTCTAATTATCATGGAAATGTAAATCAAAGCCACAAGGAGATATCACCTTACATCTATCAGAATGGCTAGAATCAAAAAGACAAGAAATTACAAGTGTTGGTGAGGATGTAGAAAACAGTATGGAGGCTCCTCAAAAAGTAAAAATGGGGGGGGCAGTAAAAATAGAAGTACAAAAAAAAACCCACAAAAAACCCGGAAGTACATATGACCCAATAATTCCACTTCTGGGAATTTACCCAAGGAGAACAAAAACACTAACTCAAAAAGATAAATACATCCCTGTGCTTACTATAGCATTATTTACAATAACCAAGATATGGCAGCAATGTTAAGTGCCCATCAACAGACAAATGCATATACATACATATAATGGAATATTACACAGCCATAAAAAAAGGGATAAGATCTTGCTATCTGCAACAACATGGTTGGACCTAGAGGGTACTGTGCTAAGTGAAGCAGGGCAGACTGAGAAAGACAAATAACAAAGGATTTCACTCTCATGTGGATTCTAAAAAAACAAAACAAATGAATAAACAAAAAAAAAAAGGAGAATCAGACCTATAAATACAGAGAACAAAAGGTTGTGGGGGAAGGGGGGGTAGGAAAATGGGGGAATAAAGGTGGGGGAGTGGGAGATACGGGCTTTTGGCTATAGAATGGGTAAGTCATAGGAATAAAAGGTACAGCATAGGGAATATACTCAATGATGCTGTAAAAACATTGTATGGTTGACAGATGGTAGCTACACTTGTGAGCATAGCATAACATAGAGAAGCTGAATCACTACATTGTACACCTGAAACTAATGTAACACTGTGTGTCAACTATACTCAAAATTTATTAATACTTACATATACACACATACTGTATACATATTTTTCCAAAAATCAGACTAACAGACCAAGCTATTAATAATGAGATTACATGGTGGTTTCACTTTCTGCATTTATACATCTTGTCTTAAGCTTTTAGAATGAGCACGTTTAAGAGTCACAAAAATTTTTTAATGTAGATAGAGTTTTTTTAAAAGATTTTAGAATTTATTTGAGAGAGGATGAGAGAGCATGTGTGCACGTCCAAGCGGGGTGGGGTAGGAGGGAGCAGAGGGAGAGAGAGAAGGAGACTCCAGGCTGAGCAGGTAGCCTGATATGGGGCTCAATCCCAGGACCCCAAGATCATGACCTGAGCCAAAGTGAGACACTTAACTAAATGAGCCACCTAGTGGCCCCCATATTTAGTTTTACTACTTTAATTTATCTTACGTATTTTAAGCACACATATTTAAAAAGCAAATTTAAGAAAATGAAAGCACAATTAAAAATATGCCTATTTTATACAACCATATATCATAAAAATGCGGTTTCCAAACTAGGTCATTCATTCTATCATATCTGGTAATAATTCCTACATATGTCCATATTAATAAAGCATTACTGTATTGGCTAATGTGACACATTCAGGCTATTTCCTTGGGAGTAAAAATACTATGTAATCAAGTGTCGGCACAAAAACCTAATAGATCACCCCAAAAAGGACAAGCAAGGCATTAAAAAAACATATTAAAGAATTCAGACAGGGGCACCTGGGTGGCTCAGTGGGTTAAAGCCGCTGCCTTCGGCTCGGGTCATGATCTCAGGGTCCTGGGATCGAGCCCTGCATTGGGCTCTCTGCTCTGCGGACAGCCAGCTTCCTCCTCTCTCTCTCTGCCTACTTGTGATCTCTGTCTATCAAATAAATAAATAAAATCTTAAAAAAAAAAAAAATTCAGACACAGCACAAAAACAAGAGACAAATACATTCATAGTTCCCTAGCTAGCTATATTGCAGAAATTCAAGTAAAACTAAATGAATAACCTTGAACTCAAGATATGTCTGAATAGAATTTAATCTCAATTTCAAAAAAATTACAATACACTGAAATATTTTTCATATGGGACAGTATGTATAATTCAAAACCTGCAAAAACTTTAAAGGGAAACTTTTTTCGTAAAAAAGCTTGTCATGTTTTAAGCTGAAACTGGGGAATCAAAATTCAGTGGTATGTATACATATAATCCACTCTTCCCCAGTGATTTACTTTGCTATAATGAAAGAAAAACATGGGATTTGGGGGTGATATCAGGTTTAGAACATGGCAAAATGTTAAATGTTCTGGACCTGCTAAGTTTGAAAAATGCTGCACTAGGAGCATTTTTGCTTCTTAACGCTTAATGCTCCCTTTTGCTTCTCCCTTTTGCTTCTTAACACTTAATGCTCCCTAGGAGACTTATAATGCATCTTAACACATATAAGACACATTAAAAAATATGTATCCCAACTTATACGAACACAGAATCTTTAGTTCAATAAGTACTTACTAATATATAGAACTCATGGAACAAAACACAGTTTAGGAAATGCTGATATAGGAAAAAGAGCATGGTCTTAGGAGTCTGAAGACTCTGCCACAGCTTACTAACTGTGTGACCCTGGGAAAGTTACTTAACTTCCCTGAGTCTGAGTTTTCTATCTGCAAAATGAAAATAACACCATCTTGAGTCCTTGGCACATAAATGATGACTGACTGATAAGTAAATAAATAGTCCCTCTAATTTTTCATGTAATGGTTTACATGTTGGCTTTAGTGAGCAATGCAAGTTTGAGGAATCTATTTTTTTTTTTATACCATCTTGCTCAATCCCTTATCTATGTTCAAGTTTTCCAGTTTGATGTCAATCATATCCAAAATAAATGTTTCAGTCTGGCTAAGCAAACCCTGTTTTAAAAAAAGTCTTCAAATATTTGTGGAATATAGACAACCATAGGAAATTTTTTTTTTTAAGATCTTATTTATTTATTTGACAGAGAGAGAGATCATAAGTAGGCAGAGAGGAAGGCAGAGGGAGAGGGGGAAGCAGGTTCCCTGCAGAGCAGAGCCCAATGCTGGATCCCAGGACCATGAGACCATGACCCAAGCCAAAGGCAGACACTTAACCCACTGAGCCACCCAGGCGCCCCAACCATGGGAAATTCTTAAGAGGCATAAATAAAATTAATTTCTACTCTTCAGTAATCAAGATACAAAGAGTAAGAATGGATCCCTGCTGGGAAGCAACATAAACTGGCTAACCAAAAATGTCCCTATTTCTTAATAAAGACAGGTAAGACTTGTTACTCTCAAGAAGTCTAGTCAGGGATTTAAGGAAGGAAGGAGATAAAAGATTAACAAATCTTGACTGAATACCCCTTAAGTGCCAGGGACAATTCTAGGCACTGGGTAAACAGTCAACACCTTCATGATGCTTACATTCCAAAAACAGAGACAGACAAATAGACACATTTGTCATAAGATATCAGATAGTAGTTGGTAATTTAAAGAAATAGAAAGCAGTGTTAAGGAGTTGGAAGAAGATGAAAAAGCTTTGTTTTAGATAAGATAGTCAAGAAAGGCCTCTGGGAGAGGTGACAGGTGTCTAGAACTAAGTGAAAACAAAGCATACTTTAGTTTACCAATGCCTTTGCAGGCTTGAAATAAGTGGTGCTTTCTATTAGACTTTTTATTAACATTGTTCAGAAGAGCATGATCCACAGGTAGATACAGAAATCACTACTACAAAAGAGACTGGGTGGTACCAAGTAAATGATAGCATCAAAGTTCCCACTGCTTCACAAGTCGCATTTATAATTACATTTTGGTCATATACAGTGCAATGTTAGCTTCTGCCATTATAACTACCTGTCATCCACTTTCTATTTAGACATCTTCCAAGAGAAGGCAGCACAAAAAGAAAAGATAAAGTATTAAAAATCCTTTAAAATAAAGAGCTCAAGAGCTTTAAAGTTTTCATGGCCACCAATCTCAAGGAGTTAGGAAGACTGATCTTCTCCATCTCAACATCTTCGAACTGTTGACTTATTCGGCTGCTAACTCTTCCTAAATACTATAATGCCTCCAATTTTCTCCCTCCAACAACACTATTCCTCATTCCACACCTGTAAATGTGTACATTATTATATGAATGTAGGCTAAGTTGACAAGTTATGTTTCCAAGAAATACGCAAACTGTCCTCTCCTGTTCCTTTACAGTAATTTCTTATTATAAAGTTGCTTTTTAACATACCAGATTTTACATCAAGTGTTCCTTTTGAAGTACTCACCTCTTGAGTATATCATTAAGTTCTACAATGGAATTCATTCAACAAATTAGTTTTCTGTGCCAGGCACTGTATTAATTGCTAGGTACCAAGTATACAAAAAAGACTGAACAAGATCCCTACTCAGGTTGGTTTACTAGTCAATACAAGAGACAAAGAAACAACTATTCAGGTACCACACTTACATAAAAGATGCTACTGGAATATACTAAGTGAAAGAATCACCTCATTCTGTCTGCTGAAATCAGAAAACACTTCTGAAAGACTTAATATCTGAACCTGGTCTTAAAGGATAAATAGGCAGATGGGGAAGGAGGACCTTAAGGTTAATGAGGCCAACTGAAAGAGATATTATAGTGAAGGCAGACTCCCTCCCAGCCACCCAAAAGGAAGCTGGAAAGGTTGGAGATGGGAGCTGGGAAAGGGGGAGGCAGTGGCCAGATTCTAAAAGGCTTTGCCTGTCAGGCTAGGCTAGTAAGTCAGACTTTTATCTTGTCTTTGGAGTAAGAAACCATTTAAGAATTTCAGAGAATAAAGTGCCTAATGAGATTATATTTACAATTTAGAAAGAACACCAAAATGGACTGTAGATGAAGCCAGTCAGAAAGCAAGAGAGATTAATGAACAGATTGCTTCAATAGGACATTATGAAGCCTGAACTAAGTGACAGAATGAAAAGCAAGAGTTAAAAGCATAGGTATGTACAAAGTGTCAAAACACACAAACATCTAAGAGGAAATCTATCTAGTGAAATCAGAGAAAGCTTCACAGGAGGTGGTATCTGCCGTGGGCCCTAAACAAGGAAAATTTGCTATACAGAAAATGTGAGAGAAGGACAGAGGACAGAACAGCACAGTGGGAGGGGAAGACAGAATGCTTAATGACCTGAGATCTTGAAAAAGTAGTAATTCTATCCTTAGATCAAGCAGTTGGTAATTATTTACTGAAAGCCTAAGATATTCCTTGGATCTTGAAGAGTCTAATGAAAATTAAGATCACCTTTCCCAAAATAATGCACTTGGAAAATTACAGGCAAAATTTTAATAACAGGAGTAACTGAGATTGCATTTTGGTCCAAGAACTCCAAGTTCAGTACCCCTAAATAAGAATAGGATTATGATGATGGGATTGGCTAGGTTAAGAGCTGATAAGTAAACTGGGGGTAAGGCGGTGAAGACTTTTTATTCTAAGGCTAAGAAATCTGGAAAACTCAGACAATTTCAGGAATACTGTAGTTTACAGATTATCTTATTTAGTCCATACAACAATACATTTAATTAGATAACAGAAAGTACTATTATTATTCTGTCAATGAGAAAACTAAGGTTTAAAGAAAATAACATACCAAGGTAACCTCTCTAGTTTAAATGGTGAAGCCTGTATGCCTATTTGCTTTAGACCCTTTTTACTCAATTACTAACCTAGGAAAAACTTAAATATATGCCTTACTTATTTTAACATTTAAAAATCTATAAAGTCACTATTAGCCTACAACCTAAAAGTTTTTCATATAAACAAGGTTTACTCATAAAACTACTTTGGTATTCTCATAGTATAATCATTCACTCAATAATTTCAAGTTTGTTAAGGTTACTTTAAAAGCCTTCAAAATACGTATTACAAAGAAAACTACAAGTTGTAAAACTTTAGGAATCATGATGCCCCCCCCCCCAGCAAAAACTTGAGAGGGTATTATCAATTTTTCAACAAAACAAAGAAAGCCTTTTTTCTGGAGTTAATCTTATCCACACCGTCTGGAAGACAATGTTTTCAGAAAAGGAATTAGGAGGGAAAAGCCACATCCCATAGTCACTGAATACAAATGTTCACTGAATACAAGTTGATTTAAGTATCATTTTCTTAGTAACTATTACTTCTGAAGTTTCATTTTTACATCTTCACAAACTTCTGAAAATTGAAAACATGCCCAGAATGAGACAAGCTCTCTATCCTTTCATATGTTGGTTTATTTCTTGATTTGGTGCAATTCCAAAGATAGAGCCATACTGTAAGAGCTGGAGAGAATATGGTCCCAGCCTGTTGCAGGAGGAATCTACTTGGTACAGCCTTTTAAGTCTCTGGAACACTTCTAAACTAAATACCTGATGGGGCACCTGGTTGGCTCAGATGGTTAAGCATCTGCCTTTGGCTCAGGTCATGATCCTGGGGTTCTGGGATCAAGGCCCAAGTCTGGCTCCCTGATCAGAGGGGAGTGTGTTTCTCCCTCTGCCCTTCTACCTGCTTGTGTTCACTCTCTCTCAAATAAATAAATAAAATCTTTAAAAAGAAAAAAAAAAAACTGAACACCTGATGAAAATATTTTGTGGCAGTTAAATATCCCAGAGAACACAAGTCAGGTTACTTATCTTTACATATTAAGTGCTTCTAGAGGGCATGTTCCTGTCGCCAGCATGTAGTGCAATGTCAGGTACACCACAGTGAGGGAATGAATAAATCTTATTCTGCCTTTCAAATGTGAAACCAGGAGCTATTCAACCAAATTTGAATGGTAACACTGTTCCTCCTTCATCATAAAATTATGAACAAGGACACCCTGAATTGATTTTATCTTGGCTATTGGAAAAAAAAGTGACAAAAATATTGTGGCAAATATTGTGAAGAGTTGTCTATAAACTTTCTAGTCTACTGTTTGTATAAAGCATTATAAGGTGATAAAGGCCAGAAAACAAAATAAATTCCACAGGCACAGTTTGCCCAAGGTTATTAGCTAATAAGTGGAAGAGTCACAATTAGGACCCAACTAGTTCTCAATCCAATGTGCTTCCTATTGTATCAGTCATCACAGGAACATCTTTCTTATTTATCAGTCCAAAAAAAATATTTTGGGAAAAAATTTAGGCAAAAGGAAAACTCATAGAAAAGGCAGATTACAAAAGTACTTTCCTTCTGAAATTCTTCTGTGGCCTAACATTTCTAGGTGTTACCAAGACTCAAGACATTTAAACATTCACTTAAAATGAGACAGAT